>WTSP01019971.1:0-29812 GCA_025331215.1 Actenoides lindsayi
AGCCCGGGCGGGCTTCGCTCGCGGCTTGGACGCAGCCCAGAGGCTGGCACTGGCAGAGCCCCGCCGGGCCGGGTGGCGGGGGTGCCCCGGCCGGGCCCCGACGCCAGGTGGCAGCCGGACACCGCCGGTCCCCGGGAACCGCCGCTAGGCCGGCGCGGCGGGGAAAGGCCGGGCCCGGGGACGCGGGACCGCCCGGCAGCTGAGCCGGGGCAGGCGCGGGGCCGCGTCACTTGCGTACGTGCGGCGGCACAAGCGCTGCCGCGGGAGGAAAACCCACCGGTGCTTGGCAGGGAAAGCACGCGTAACGCCACAGCGAAGCCTTGCCTTAGGGCTGGGGTGAGTCAGCCTGCCCGAGAAAAGGAAAAAGAGCGAGGACCGGGCAGATTATGAAGGCCAAGGCTGACGGCGTGCCCGGCCTCGAGGCTCAGGGGGCTTCCCCTAAGCGCCAGGGCCGAGCAGCAGCAGCAGCAGCAGCAGGAGGCACCTCGCCCCTCCTGGGCCCTCAGCTCCTTGCTTTCCCTGATCCCTTCAGGCGAGCGAAACCAGGGTCTGCACCCACAGCCGTGAAGGCCCCAGCCGAATTTGAGAGTTACGCTGTTGGGTAACATTTTCCCTCAAAGACTTACGAACTTTAACCCAGTTTTGAAATGTTGGGGAGGCGAAGTTGCTCGGTACTAGCTCAACGGCCTGTGTCACAAACTCTTGAAAAGTGGGTCTGGAGGTTCTTTCCTCCAAAAGCCTTTTGTTGGCCCACAAATTCCCTGTTTTTTCTTAGCTCTGACACCAAAAGGGGGAGTTTTCAACTTCCAAAAATAAATCAAAGACGTGACGATACCCGTAGGGTATTTGTTTCTCCGTAGGAACGTGAACCTGGTGGTTTAGTTTAAGAGAGACTAAGCTAATGCTCACATTTTCTACATTCCTCCTTTTCCTGATATATCAAGATCGACAGGTTTGAACTGTTGTTTTAATGAAAACCTACTACTCCTGAGAGGGTTTCCTGTTTGAGAAAGATGATATGTCAGAGCTACAAAATTCCAAACAATTTGACTTGCTCTCACCTTCGTCAGGTCCCTTAACCTCCTTATGCCTCAGATGCCCATTGATAAAAAGCGATTGATATTTATTGATAAAAAAAAGCATACAGGCAAATAAACATCCACAAAATACCCAGCTGTCTCTAAAGAGAACCCTCTAAGTGATACCATGATAAACTACAAATGTGTCCGCAGGGTGCAAATCAGCAATTGCTGCATGAGGCCTTGGTAAGGGCCATGTGCACAAGGGCAACTGCTGCTTAACCAGAGCCCCTGGCACCACACCCTGCCAGGGCACCTCCACCTCTTCCACCTTTACACATGAATCCTGGTTGCCAGAAAACCTCCTCTTGGGCAGCAACCACAAATTGAAGCAGCCTTTAGCTTTCTAATTAACCGGGGCTAAATCTCCATATAGCAACCCTCAAAGTATCAGGAAAATTAAGCCAATAGTCATAAAGTCACACTGTGCTCCAGCCAAGCCCTCCTTTGCCATCTCTAACTCAGGATGCTGAATCAACCTCAGACAGGTTTGCCCCTCCCTTGTGCTTGCGGAGCCCCAGAAACATCCTGGGGTAACATAAACATGACTGACCTGGACCTTGCATCTCCGGACAGTTTTCAGTGCTTAAACTCTGCAACTCAGAGCAACAAGTTCTACAGGTAGGTGCAAATCACTCGTTGAAGGTTCGAGCATTTGTGTTAAACGTGCAAGTACAAGTTTTTGGTCTTGGAAACCAATGTTCAGCTCCCAGTTTTGTTAATCCTGCAATCCAAAACATTTTCTTTGCTGTTTTTTTTCTCGTCTGCTAAAGGCAATTAGGATTTTCCAACTGTTTTAACAATTTAGGAGCTCTAATATGTAAAAAACACTTTCTTGGGTTACAAAAGTTTCTCTGAAATGTAAAATGCATTACAAAGGGGAGGGAGTCAGTCCTTTGTACACTTCTTGGGCTGCTCTCCTGGCAGAAAATGACCGCTGGCAGCTTGAAAGGCATGGAAAAAGGACTTTGTCACCCAGATCCTGAAAACACAATCAAAGCTGCCTTAGCTGGGCAAATCGGCACCGATTTCTCGGCACTAGTCCCTGGAGGTGCAGGTCTGCTGACATGACATTGGCTGTCGTTATTGGAGGGCTCACAGAACTTAAACTATTTTATCTGCAAGCCCTAGTCCAGCCCACTGCACAGAGAAGCTCTTCAAACGCTTCTGATAGGGACGGCTGGTACATGAGAATGTCGAGTGCTCTCGACGCCTCCCCACTCACCTGCTCCGACTGTGTAGCTGAATGGTTTAGGGATCTCTGCAATATGCACTCTGAGAAGCCAGTTCCTCTCCTGTTTGACTGAGAAATCCTCCTGAAACATTGCTGCTTCCTGTCTGAACTCCTCTTTTAAAGCCTGGGTTTCTGCCTGCTATGCCAAAGAAGCCTGTAAAAAAGAAGACAGCAAAGTTCAGGAAAGCACTTATCTGATATGCAAAAGCTCACAGGTGCAGCACAAAGGAATGCTCAATGCTCGGGATTACATGCCCATCAGGAAAATGGGAATGCCACTAATGATTTCCAAAGCTAGACTCTCACTTTTTATTTCTATCCAGCTATTATTTCTGGGAGACTTGAAGATTCCTTTCATCAGGGAACACTTCCTAATGATTTCTTACAGAGAGAGCATTGCTTTTATCCCTTTGCATTTCAGGTAGATGAAGCTGTTCATAAGCTGCTCACTGAGTAGTGCTCAGGGGCAGGATAATTGGGGTTTTGGGGGGGGCTGAGACATATCAGCCTGCTGGAAGGGCTGGAGCAGAACCAGCAGCCATGCTGAGTCAGCCCCGCAGTGGCGTGTGCTGGCGCTGGGATGGCAGTTCACTGCCCTGCAGAGCTGCAGAGAAGCTGCTTCGCCTTCTGGTGCAGCAGCGCAAAGCTGCATGTGGGCTCGTGTTCTGTTTCCCCACGTTCTGCAATGCAGACGGCCCCCGGGGTCCCAAAGTCGCAGGATGAAAAACTCATCCTTCCTTTTGGCCCGGATCCTGAACAGACATGTGCACGCACTTAGTGCCGAGCATGTGAGTAGCAACGCTGATCTCCATGGAGCAATCCACGCGCTCGAGCCTCTGCACATTTTGGAATGGGGGAGAGAAGGACACTTGGTTCTTTGGTCGCCTTTCCTGCATACCATGGTGGAGATCCCACCCCGGAGGGAGCTGTGCAGCAGGATGGCGCTGAGCTATACAACTATTTTTATTTCCATCAATCGTGGCCTTGCTGAGACCTGCTACGAATTATCTGGGATATTACACCCCAGACGAGTCGAAACAACAGGTCTTGCTGCAGACTGTCTGTGTTTAGTGGGATGATTTAGTTACTGCTTTCCCCCCCCACCCTGTCTTCTTCCTTATTCCCATTAGTGACACGTTGGCTGCAGAGAAAAGTTATTCATGCTCTAGAAATGTAGTATTTACTCAAAACAATTTTTATTTGGCTTGGCTTCTTCCCAGTGCCATAAAGTGATAGCCAACCCCAAGTGCTTACATAGACAACATGTGCATCTGAGTCATATTTATGATCCCAGTTATAAAAAGCACACAATCTTGTTGTTTGGTGCAATAGGATGGGACTGAAGGCATCAGCACGTCTTGAGCATAGCCTGTCTCTGGAATCTGCAGAAATTTGCCATGCTCCAAATTTAGAACTTGTGGGTGGAAGCTCAAGCAGGAGCCAACTTTTTATACCATTACATCACAGCATTGAGGGCTTCATGCCAAAGGATCCAAGGAAATTAATAAAGAGCAGAGGCCGTCCAGCTGTTTGAATTTAAAGTCATGGCAGAGAGGTAATTATTAATAAAAGTGGCTTTATCCAGAACATAGTAATCTCATTGCTTAAATTGAACATATCCCCTCTCTTTACTGCAGCTTAGTATTCTGTTGGAACTTGTAAAGAAAATAGTAAGGAATTAACATCTGTAAGAGATAGGCCCAGTGAAGCTGAGATCGCTCTTGATAGAGGACACGCTTCAGTGATAACTTTCCAGCTAAGTAATGCTCAGCAAGCACACGCGTTTGCCACTGGCATCACTGCTCCCCTGGCTGGAGGAGGTGGCTGGAACGTGGCGTGCATTTTTCTAGCTAAAACACACAAGGTCTCCAATGGACAGTGATCAAAGCCCTATCCAGCTAATTTGAAGAGCAATTCAATTTGTTTGACCTCCCTGCACTGGGGCAGCCAGCGTAAGCTCAAATGTCACAGCCTCCCAAGAGGCGATGGTAAAGCATCAGGGCCTGTTACCAAGAGGCAGGGGGTGACCCGACTGCCCTTCCAGTCTGTTTGGGAGGCTCTGGGCATGCCCACTGCACCAGCAGTGCTGTGGCCATGTCCCGACAGAACGTGGAGTCGGGGTTTGCTGGATGTCATTTTCTGTACCCCAAAAGCACAGCTGTGCCCACGATAGGCACCCTCGGAGCTCCAGCAGTGAACCTGCAGCCCCCAGCATGACAGGCTTCACGGGGAAAAAAACCTGGCTCTGCACACAGAACGGGGTCGCGGGGTCTCAGTGCTGAGACTCCGTATGCCAAGGGCTGGACACAGGCTTGCCACAAAACATTATCCAGGAGGATACAGCAGTATCTTTAGAAAAGGGGCTCCCCTGATCCTTAAACCACAGAAATGTTGGTATGTAGCCTCAGAGATATACAGATTTACTTATACTCTCCTCAAGGGTATGCAAAAGCTATGAATTATAGAAAAAAAGTAGCTCTGGGTTCTCTAGGAAGTTCCCTGTTCCCATTTTACAGAAAAACAAACTGAGGTGGGAAGCAACTAAAAGCTTCTTCGCTGCAGTGATACTGTTGGCAAACCAAACACTGGAGTTCCCAGAGAGATGGTCCTGCACCCACAGACACCTCGACGTGCTTGCACGTGTATTTCTTGCAGCAGCACATACCAAAGGGCTTTACGCACCCGTGCCTCACCGGGAGCCAGCACAGCAAAGAGTGGGACCTGCAGCTCCCAATATGCCCTGCTTTGGTCTAAGCACCCACACACATACAGCATCCCTTTCTTTAAGGAGATCAGGTTGGAAAAAAAAGAAAAAGTAAAAAATAACAACAATAAAATCACTTCAGCCACATGTCTGCAACAGTGACAATTTCCACAGTGGAAGAGGACAGGTACTGGTAGGGAAATGTAAAGGACAAATAACAGAAAAGAAATCATTCTCCATTTCTTAAATGTGATGTTTTCACCCACAACACAGGTATGCGTGTGCAGGGGGTGTTACAAGACATGAGGCTGCTCTGGTTTCAGAAGACTCAATTACTAGATAAACTTATATTTTACCTAGAACAATACGATGCCAACCATTCATTGCTGCCAGAGAACCCACTGATAGATCCTATTGCTGCTCAAGTACAATGCTTCAATGCTTGGTATTTTTTCTCCCCAGCATGATCGTGCTGGACTGTATATTTATTCTTTGTGACTAGCTGTGAACATTAAACATTAAAAACCCCTCAGGTTTGTTAATCATCCCATTACTAGTTAAGAGATGCCCTCCTGACTCACAGTGGTAAGCTGAGGTGCCGCAGGGGGTGAGGAGAGCTCTTGGCTGCTGCTTTGCTGTGTGATGGGAGACATCTTTCCGGGAACCTGGAGCCGGGCTGGATCCCGCGGGTGGCTTGTCCATGTGGCTGCATGCTGAAAGCATCTGACATGGCTCTGAGGGATGATATAAGGTTTTCCTTGACTGCTAAAAATACCTGCAATATGGGACTTAAAAGGAGGAATGGACTCCAGTAATTGAGTATCTTGAAGAGTAATTTAGTTTTAAGAAAGGTTATCAGGGACAGAAAGCATCCCAAAAACTCTCACCAGATAGTTGCCATAGTAAAAAGAAAAAAGCCTCTCTTATTTCCAATCGAGTGCCCCATGGCAGGTTCAGTTTGAGGAGTCAAGTACCCATTTTACTTGCAGTTTCATGCTGTTACTCCACAGCTTCCCAGTGTGTGCTCCATCTTGCACTAGAGAGAGGCTGCAACAGTGTGCTACTGCCCCTTTGACCTGTGGGCTAAAGGGGGGAAAAAACGAGTCAGCAAAATGAGCAGTCTTAAGGATACTGTCATGCACCCCCGAAGCTGGGAACGCCTGTCAGAGCCAGACAGTGGCTACTGCTTGTCCTCAGCCCTTCCTGTGGGATATCGCAGGACAGTAACCTTACTTCCTGGAGCGCTGCGCTAGACAAGTAATTGTAATAGCAAGTGATGCTATGGAAATAGATGAAACACTTCAAGCTATAACCAAACAAGTTCCCAAGCCGTGGCTAATCTCCAGCTCTCTCCCCGCTGAAGTCAGCGGCGATCCCTCCCACCCCATCTACGGTCATTAGAAATGCAGCAAGAATTTAAAAATTTGGAGACCTTGCCCGTTCTTAAAACTGGGCAAGAGACAGATTTCCAAACTGCTATTTATGCTGCATAGAAACTTCCTTCCCAGAAGTCCATTTGCCTCCAGCAGACAATCCCTTCTTTCACTCCTAGTTCTAGAAAGCAGCCAGTCATCATCCTGTTTGAAAGGCAGTCCCCCGGCCCTTGTCTCCCAACAACGGCAGCAATAAATACACCTGATCAGCTAAGGTACCTTCTGCAGTCACAAAGCTAGACTGACTGCTTGTTTTATGTAGTTTGTACAACCAGCTCAAACTAGTAACACAGAGATAAATACTAACATATAAAATATGGAGAGGGGTTCTTGAGAAGGTGGGTTTGTGCCTTCTTGTTTTGTTTTTTTTTCCGTGAGAATCTTAAAAGTTGCAACTCCTGAAATTGAGGCACCTTGGTGGTGCCTTTTTTTCCCCAGCAGTTTCTTTAACGGATGAGTTGTTCGGAAAGCATGGGAAGTATTAAGAGTCATGACTTTGATGTCTTTCATAGAAACTTGAGATGGATTTGTAAGAAATGAGGGAAGTGCTGTTATTTCCTTTTGGGATGGCGGTCTGACATGACCGGCGCTGTTACACAACGGGGCGACCGAAGGGCAGTGCACAGGCTAACCCAGCGGCGGGCCCAGGAACTTGTCCTCCTCACCAAGTTCCTAGCTGGATGCTAAGGGGCTCAGCAAACAAACACTCATGTTTATTGTAACAGAGTGAACAGAATGTACCACAGACAAAATGACTCACTTTTCCATAGGACGCCTGTCTATTCTCCGGCTTTGAATAAGGAAATATTGCACCTCTCTCTTGCAGTTTGTTTGACAAAGTTCTAACGAGTTCATCCCAAGGAGCTGCAGCCCTGCCACATGAAAACTGATTCATTCACCTCATGAAAAGAAGCGTGCCTTGTGACAGGACACTCTGCTCTAGGCCCTACTAAATCAGCCGGAGAGGCTGGACTCCCTCACAGGTGGTTTTAGTCTCGAGTGCTTTTTGAAAATGAAAATACGCAGGCAGCTTCAGCAGCAGGTCGGCTGTTTTCCCTTGGGTGACAGGCTGCCCTGCTTCATCCAAAGTACCCCTCCTCCTCCTCCTCCTCCTCTGTACAGAGCTTGTCTTTTAAACCGGGGCTTTAAAACCATTGCTTTCTGTAAGAAAGGGCTTGTTTTAAAGCAGAGTTTGGAAAAAATCATTACGAAATTATTACTTTTTTATTTCAAAACATGCAAAAAACAAACCCAAAAAAGCTGCCTATTAACTCACAGGAAATTCTGATTAAGTAGGTGTCCTTACAAGACCCTCCTGCAAGAAATTCAAATGAAGGGAAGGGGAGGGAATGAGATTTTTAAGTAAACAAGCGAGAAGAGCCAGGGAAAACAAGAGCAATGTGCACAGTCTCAGGTGGCCAACTTGGCAGAGCGGGGCACGAAGGAAGGAAGAGGCTGTGGGACAGCGGACTGCTGGTGTTTACAGTAGATGAGGAGTCTCCAGTGTTTGGGATTCTAACCACAAGTTGCTTAACAATACTGTATGCTCCTCTTCTTCCACATCCAGCCCCAGTCATGTGGGTAAGTCCTGCTTGGAGTCAAGAGGCTGGAGGCAGGTGCACGGGTGGTGGTGTGGATGGTGCCGTTTGAGAGAGGAGGAGGAGGACTGGCCAAGGGGGTGGTTCACAGCCCTGTGAAAAGACAGCTCCTGACTCAGGTCTTGGTCACTGGACAGGAGAGGACTGGTGAGTAACCAGCTGGGGACCGAGGGACTGCCCTGTGGTGTAGACAGGGCCAGTTGCAGCTAGAATGATTCTTTTTTAATTTTATTTTTTTTGTCCCCCCTGAAGTCAGCAATGGCCTTCAAGTGCCAGAAGAGAATGACTAGATGGGAGAAATGATGTGTTTGTAACATCCCAGTGACAGATGCAGGAGAACAGGGAATCCACTAGCAAAGATGGGGCTGTCAACTGGCACTAGAGAGATCATCTTCCTGCTGTGGCTTTCTACCAAGTACGGCCAGTTACTGTGAAAGACACACTTGATTCATGTTTGTGGTGGAGATCAACCTCGGCTAAGACTCTGCCAGTTAGAAAATTATTTCAAGTGAAGAAATTAAATATTCCCCAGGTTAAAGATTGCTCAGGTTATATCTCATCCCTGTAGGAATTTTTAGCATGGATCTGCAAATGCATTCTTTGGAAGTTATTTAAGTGCCCGTTTTTCAGCCTGAAACACTAGCTGCAGTCATGGAGAAACTGACTGACAGAAAAGCAAACTGAAAATAGCTACCATTAACACCAGTAAGGCTGGGGGTGTGTTACCCTCTGGGTTTCTGTGCTCAGTAGTGATGTGTCATCGCAAAGGGTCTGCATTTAAGGGCTGAACAATGCCATGCATGGTGTCACCTTCCCAAGGGCGAACTGCAACAGCTTCTCCAAACTGCTGAATTTCCACTGCTGAAGCAGTTCATTAAAAAAAATAAATCCTTATACAGCTGGGAATTATAAAACTTTGCAAGAGCCTATGATGCCAAGGACCTTCATTTGGAGGCACACCTACATTTCTAGTGCTCTGAAAGCTGGTCTTTTCCCAAAATCTTTCTATAGATGCTAACGCAAAGATGAATCTGGCAACAGTCCATTCACCATGAGTGATTATATCTTAAAGGGACATTCCCTCTCTTTAAAAATCCCAATTCTTCACATGTTTCTGGTTAAAAAAAAAACACAGACAAAAACAAAGAAAAAACACAACACAAAGAACCAACCCTTGTGCCTCTGTCAGTGTCTTAGCTGTATAAATTTAAACATTCCATTGTAAGCTAAGATTATCTTGCCTCTTGCCCACTGAGACATGTGGGTTTGGCTTTATAAGACTTCATAACTAGCCTGCTTGAACCCTGTCCAGCAAGTTTTCATCTAAATTGATTAGGACTTGGAACGTATTTTCTTGGACAAATTGTGTTCTAATGAATAGAACACTCCCTCACAGCTGTCCTGCCAGAAAGCCAAGATTTTTTCTGTCTAGAAATCATCCCAAAGTGACCCTTAGATAAAGTTCAGAATCCATTTTCATTTTTTAATTAAGAAAAGGTTTTCTTAATTCCATTCCATACATTTCAGTGCTAGGCAGCTGACACATGATTCCCCCTAAACATTTTATTGTAAAGAATTTGGTCGTGATGTCAGACCTGACACGGTCAATACATTTCTAAACACGCTGTTTACATTAAATGCAAAGCACAAAGACAGCTTCAGCAGGAGGAGAAGTCTCACCTCGATACCTGTAGATAGCATATAGAGAGCAAACTCAAGGCCAGCTCTATTCTCCAGCTATGAAATTCAAACATCAATGAAGACAAGGGGACACCTCTCTAAAGACTCAGCCAGGCACTAGGGATTGCCACAGTGCCCTTCCCCAGGGACACGGCTCCGCAATAGGCCCCTCCCTCCACCCAGCAGGCAGCTTTATCAGCTCATCTTCAAGACCAAGAGTGGACTGGCTGGGAAATCCTGTCATTAATTAATGCTGGCCAAGCCAAGAGGGCATTTCCCCTCAATAAGGGGCCTGGGCCGCTCTGAAGTAAGAGCCTTTGCCAGTCAGGATGGACACATCTTTTCTTTTTAGTGCTTTGCTCCATAGCTGTTCTCCTAGATGTCTCAGCTCGAAACCTCCCTCGCTAAATGTTTGTGTTGTGATCAGCCCATCTGGAATTTTTATTCTATGATCATTCCCATGGTACACAAGAAGGATTTCATTAAATCCAGAATTCCCAGTGGACATCTATGATTACATCATTTTGCTTATCTTTTAGCAAGAGTATTTCTAGGAACCAGGAGTAGAGTTTGAGACAAGATGGACCCTTTCTAGTCTTGCAAAAGATGGTTCTGACCCATGCACCTATGTGGCGATAACAGACCTTCAGCATGGTTTCAGGGTTTTGCTGAGACATGGCACTCAGAAGTTAAAGATGTTTGTTCACAGGAATTCAAAGGAACGGGTCTTTCAAGGAACACGACTTCCCAACTCTTTAAACATCAGCTATATCTTTAACAAGACAGGAAACTGAGGCAAAGTCACTTATGCTCTATTTTGAATGGAATTTGACTCCTTCAGCTACTAACTATGCTTATAGAAAAGTAAATCATGACAAATTGCTCTGCTACAAAAGTAATTAGCATTATGGTATTGCTTGGGGAAAACAGGTCGTAAGACAACAGTAAGAACGGGAAGCTTCTTACGCTTTCAACGGACTCTGCTTGCTCATACTTGCAAGACACAGGGAGCTGCAGAAACTTACCTGAAATCCCCCAGAGAAAGATGATAGCTGCTCAGTTATTCACCACTGCCTTTACTGAAAGCTGGTCCAGTCAAATCAACATGATTAGTCAATCTGCACGATTAGATAAAAAAGGTCTTACTTAAGCTTACGTTACTTGGCGCACAGATTCAGATGGAAAAATATCACATAGCTTGGCTAGAGGCCATGTCATCTTTGCCTGGGGACTAATAAGACCGGTTACATTTGCAACCATTGCTTTCAGCCCCCCTTTTTTTTCTGTGTTATTAAACCAGCTCACTGGGACCTAAATATCATGACAGGGAATGAACAGGAACAAGACTTTATCGCACTGTATTCTGCAGCCTCCTATTGTCTGGAAATGTGGTTATAATGGGCAGATTTTACAACATAAACCCTCCTAAAAGCAACTGTGATATAATTGTGCTCAGAGCAGTTATCTTTAAACACAAGCATGGGTTCGGCACCCAGTGGAAAGCAGCAAGCGAAGCTATGGGCCCAAGGCAAAACAACCACCAGCTGCCAAGAAACATCCTCGCTAGTCTTTGTTAGAGGTGGCATTTCTAAAGTCATTGTGCAGTTTAATTAAGTTGGTAACATGCAGATGAGAAAGTGGAAAAAAAATGTGAAGACATAGGGAGATGAAATGCTAAAGCACTGAAAGATGTCACCTCCTCTGTGAAATGCTTACGTTGTGAAATAGGGAGAGAAAAGAAAGAACAAGTCATTTCAGGATACGTCTGGAATGAGAGATAAGACCAGAAGATTACGATCTTCTAGTAGTCTTCCACAAGCCTCTTTATTTGCATTCTCTATCATGCGGGCCAATTCTGAACGCAAATCAACAGGGCAGTAAATGGAGAACAGATAAGATGATGAACTGCAGTCTAAGAAATGGGATTTCAGGACAAGGTGGCATTTTCAAGACCTGAGAACTTGATCCACATGATCCCTGAGGATGCTAAGAACATTTATTCACAAGAGCTAAAGGTCTGATCAAGCCCAAGTCATCACAGGATGATTAATTCAGAGATAAGGATGTAAATGGGATATGAAAGCAGAAGAGAAACCAAGCACGCACAGAACTCAAGTCAACCCTGATGGCCACTCCTGGTGGTTCCTGTGTGCTACCAAGTTGATCAAAGGCTTTAAGTATTTTTTTGTTGTATTCCAGCTTGTTATACACGTTCCACTCCTCTGCTTGATTATCTGTTCTGCAGTGATGGACGTGTGAGTAGTTTCGTGATATTATATAAAGCTTTTAAGCAGAGATAGACAAAAATGTTTTGGTAGAGAGAGGCAAACTATTTCTTGAGTTGAAGAGGAGACTTCAGATCAGAGCCCAGCTATCACATTCAGGTTAAGCTTCCCTTGCACCATATCCAGAAAAAGAGGACTTCAAGCTGTCCTTGTGAGCAGCTGGGAATATCCTTTTCCTGGGGAACCCACGGGTGCCATCAGGCCAGATGAAGCCAAACTCAAGCTGTCTGTTCCCCGCTGACCAAGTGGGTGCCCCCCAGCTATCTGGTGACAACCAGCATTCAGTGCTGCGGTCTCCTGTGGAGGAGCCCATCAGGCTGAAGTTGCAAAAAATCACATGAGTATTTCCTGCCTTCACCTCAGAAGGCAGCTGCTTTGGTGGTCACGAACTGCAGGTATTGAAACCAGAGAAAGAAGTGAACTTCTGCCAGGGGCCTGCCAGGATTTTTGTGCAGAAGGCAGAGGCCTTTGCCCTAGCTGTGTGGCTGCCCCGGTCTCGCCGCATGACTCAGAGGCTGGAATGCCAGCGGTCCCCCTTCTGCATGGGCAGACAGGTAGGAGACTCTGACAGCAAGACCAGACATTACATTACCTTTAATTCTTACATACCCAGCAATTAATCAGCACAGAAGTCACATGGATTGCCAACACCCTGAAGTGGCCCCAGCTCGGCAATCTACTTGCATACCGACTTTCCGTTGTGTTTAGATCACAGTTTTGCCCAGGGACTCGGTCTCCAGGAGAATTAAGCTCTTGGTAGACAGTGTTTCCAAAGATCCCACCCTTGTGGAAGGGCTGCAGGTTTGTCCCCTCTGCTGTTAAATGGAGGGAGAGCAGGGTGCCAGGAGAGGCAGCTTGAACTCTGTGGCCAGTATGCGGCATCACGGCCAACGAGCCAAAATGTCAGCGCTAAGGAAGCACAACGGAGTACCAAAGAGAGATGGGAGTGGAAAGCTCAGAATTATGGACAAATTAATGAACCGGCAGTACTGGAAACTGGAACAAGCTGTCAGAACTCCATCCCTTACAAGGGACAAAGAAAAAACTAAACTAAAACATAAAGTCAAATCACAATTTCTGATACTTTTGATGGAAACAGTTATGCAAGACTGATATTGTTCACACAGATTTAATTAAGACTCTGTCAGCACTGTCAAGCTTAACTGGCCTGGTATTTCACATTTATAGAAGTCAGTTATAAAAACATGCTCTACACTAAAAATCAGCATTCTATAAATGGTCCCAGTCCTAGAAGGGTTGCCTTTTTGGCACAGCAGGCTCTTGAGAGGATCCCACTTAAGTGCTAAGATATCTCTAACTGAAAAGATTACAAGCTCATGCCACATTCTTTGCCCACACAGTCCTCTCTTTGCAGATTGTGGGAATCTGGAGTGTCCAAGGACTGCAGAGTCGAGCTTCCTGGCAGCATCCCATCACAGAAATTATTTCACATGAAATTAATCCCTGATTCTGAAATTTCTTGTTATGTTAGATTCAAATCTCTGCATTTTCTGAGCTGTAATGAGCGTGGAAAGGCAAAGACTAGACAATGGACTTGTACCACTTGTGAACATTTTGGTTTCTGGGCTGCTTAGTGACAGAAACAGTTCTCTATGCAGAGAAACAAGCTCATCTGGATGTCAGCAACAGCCCATGGGTAGAGCATGCCACAAACCTCAGCTACTGTCATATACAGCCCTATTCCCTGGGGCCACAGCACCTCCAGCACTAACTCCTGCAGCTGGGGGACATGCCTTTCTTCTTGCTTCAGTTGGCAGCAAGCACACACCAGCCTGGAGTCACCAGTGAAATCAGTTCTCTAGTGGGCTGCCTCAGGGATTGCTATAGATAAGATTCAAACAGAGGCAGCAGAATTAATATCAATGAGAACAAACAACCAACACTCCCAGAAAATCCCACATTCTGTAATTGTTATTGCTTCATCAGTGACAGGAAAAAGCAGTGTTTTAAAATAGAAGTTCACTTAATTCAATTTCCCTTAAGGCACACAAAATAAGCTTCCATGAAGTGGTATCAATTGTTCAACAAAAACATGCTCTCCTGACTGAAAACTGGGTTAGGAATTTGTATTGTATTTTCACAAAACATAATTTCTAGCTCAGTTTCCTCCTAGAGATAATCAGGCAGATTCCACCTCAGTGATTACTGAGTTAAACTGTGGGGGTGGGCAATGTGTAAATGTGTCCAGCTTCTCCATACACCTACTAATGGAGGCTGGTGGATCCACTACAGGGCTTCAGATGTACAAGGGCATTAAAGGAGTTGGTTGCTTAAATACCTTTGTAGATATGCATCCTCACCCTCTGTGCTGGGCCTCCAGGTTCAACACACTGTGTCAGCCCAGGCAAGGTCAGCTGCACACAGGACCGAGACATCCTTGACCCTCCTAGCTTACAGGGCACACAGAAATACAAATCTTGGGGTGCTAATAAAAGGGAAAGAAAGGAACACTCAAAGCCTACAGGGCAATGAGGACCCATACCCCTTTCTACAGAGAATGTTAAGAACCAACAGTCACACATTTACATGTGAAATATTATCTTTCTGAAAGGTTGTCATAAATATGGCTCACACCACAGGGATGGCCAGGCTTTCCAAGTTTGTGCAGCAGGAAGAATATTTCCTAGGGAATAAGGTCAGAATGTTCGTATTCAACTGAATCGGTATGGGCCAAGTTAATGAAGTTCCTACTCCATCACAGACCTCCTTCCATGAAATCTGAGAAAGCGGTTATATCAACAGCACATCAATCCAGGGCACTGGTCAGAGGAACAAAAAAACCTAACCTTCAGTCAGCTTTGGCACAGAAAGGTTAACTCTTTTTTAAATAATGCTTCTGAACAGATAATGTTAATTAAATGTTTGCATTCAAACCTTATTACACAATGCAGTAAGTTTGCTTTCTATACAAACACTGCGCATCCGGTAGAGAACAGAAGGCTGGGGGGGCAGGCACTAATGAGTAATAGTTCAATCCCATGGACCTTTTTAAAACTAAAAGCAAGAAGGGGGGAATATTTGCCATCTCCAGACTCTGTGTGTGTCATCCTCTAAGCTTCTTCCCCTTCTCCAGGGATATGCAAAATCATGCGTTAAAATAGTCACTTTCCTTCTACTCTAGTGCTGCTTGAAACTCTTTTCCAAGCCCAAGAATGATGCAAATTATAGTCAGTAAAAACAGAACCTTGCAGCAGCACTGGGTAAGTCACGTGCCGAGTTAGCCCTGACGTGAAGCAAAGCAGCAAATTACCCATCCAGATGGGAAACGGCGACAGTCCCTTAGCTGTAGCAGTTCCAGTTGCAATATAGAGAGGTGTGCAATTTGGCTTTGTTGAGCAGACATCGTGGAACTATTTATTCTGTCTGCAAGTGGAACAGGAAGTTTATTAAACTTGAATATTGCTGGACATATCACCTGGCTGCTGTGTTTCGTATCGGAATGCAAAGTTGGACGATCCAGTTCGGTACTGACGTAATGTACTGCCATGCGGAGGATTTCTCCGCGAGCCCAAGACCTCTTTCTCTGACCCCAGGAGCACATTGGATGTTGTGCATCCAATTCCTGACAGGAATGCTTCATTTTGCTCTTGAGCAACCGCTTCTGAGCAAGCCAGAAGCAGAATCCAGCTCTTCTTGGCTGGAAGAATTGGGATGTCCCAAAATGGGGCTTTTTAACAGATGAGTGAAAAAGCAGAGAGCCCAAAGGACCATCCATCTCCACAGAAAATCATACAAATCAACAAGGAAAAATTCCTCTTCGTAAGTCAGACTTTCTACAGTGGTAAAACAGCTGCGTGCTGTTGGGCTTAGCTCTGCCTCAACAAGGCCCCAGAGGACAGAGCGAGGCTCCTGGGTCTGCCTTTGGCAGATGCCGACCCAAGCCGACTTTAAATGTGCCCTAGATTTCTCGTGCGAGACTGTCTCGGTCAGCCAGCTCCTTGCAGCAGAGCCTCCTGCCACCCCAGCACACCGCTGCTCTCCCTCCCCGGGCTGGACTCTTCCCTGCCCCTGGGCTCAGCTGGGCTGTGCCTTCCTCGCCTGCAGCCAGCACGGCTGCTGGGGACACGCTTGCTGCTGCCACCTACACGTGCTCTCTGGCAGGTTGGAAAGCTGCAAATATGGTGCTGCTTTCCATGCAGGAAAGCTCTTACCTCCCCTGGGACGGGAGCTCGTGCCCAGGATGGTAGTGGGGTGCAGGATGATTCTTGGGAGCACGGCGTTATATCAATCTGAAGGCCCCACAGGTAAGAAAAGGGGGGTGATAACCAAGCTTTCCAGACATTACTTGCTGAAGCACCGTGTCCTCCTGCAAATGCACCAGAGAGAACAAGGAAGTCAGAAATAGTTTTTGTAGTTTCTCTTCGTGCAGTGAGCTGCTGAGCATGACCATCCCCTACTTACCAATATAAGCTGTGGGGCAGAATTGATTTTTCCCCACTTTATTTGCCCTCCAGAAATAATTAACAGTTTCATATCAATCCCAAATGATTTCTCTTTACCCCGATGAAAGTTTTCTATTAACAGCAAATAGTGTTGTTTTCAGAATTCTCTTAACACCCCCAACACAGATGTAAAATTTAGTTGAATTTAGCCAGTGAACATCCTTTCAAAGTAGATAGTTCAAAAGATTGCTTGTTTTCAGCTAAAACAGTACAAAATACACTAAATGTTTTGTCCAACGAATCCCTCCCAGATTTACAGCAGGCCAACTGGACTCATAAACTGTTCACAGATAGTCAAGATTTAAAATAGGAAACATTTTTTCCTCTGTTTGTGCTAACTTTTTCAAAATCAGATGACAAATACAACATCAGCATGATGTATCATTTTACAAATGTATGAAGGCCCTTCCCTGACATTTCACTCTTCACAGCAGCCTGCAGAAGGTGATTTAAGATGCAGGCATTTTTTGAAATATGAATAGAGACACACTCCTCCAAAGCACACCAATCTTTTTGGCCTGTTCTGAACAGAGAATCTTCAACTGCTATAAACTTTTCAAGCAGACTGGTTATCTCTTGAGACAGAGAATTACATCTTTTCACTTCTAGCTTAATACAGTAGGAGCAGGCAAACCCCCGTGTACGGACGGG
This sequence comes from Actenoides lindsayi, assembly GCA_025331215.1. NCBI lineage: Eukaryota > Metazoa > Chordata > Aves > Coraciiformes > Alcedinidae > Actenoides > Actenoides lindsayi. Next base: position 17,128 of record WTSP01019971.1, read on the forward strand.
CGTGGGAACCCGACTGCCATCCCTCAACACCCATCTGTGGCCTGATGCTGTTGTGATTATTCATTCTGTTTCTGCACCTCACCTGTTTGCTTGGCTTTGCACGTTGCTGAACCTCAGCATCACCTCCATGAACCACCCCCAAAGCACCACAGAACACGCTGTGGCAGGGCCCCCTGGATGTTGCTCAGCCCAGCCTCCTGCTCGAAGCAGCTCTTACCACCAGTGCTGCAGGTTCAGATGCTGTCCCACTTACCAGGAAGTTTTGGCATAAAAACCCCACAGCAATTTTCAAACTACAACCCTGCCTGAACTGGTGACCACTCCAGGGACTGCTTGGGACTTCACAGTGGTCAAGAATCACCTCCCATGAGGAATAGAGTGGAGAATGAAGGTCCTCAGCTACACAGAAGTTAGCATCGCTTCACCAAGACTAACCACAACATGAATTTTTACAGACTGTAAAAATGACCACATTCCAAGCTTTGAGGTGGGAAGAAAAGCTAACTATATACTATAATTACATTTTCTTTGGACTTATCTATCTGTACGTGAGAGCTGGGGTTGAAAACACTTAGTACAGAGCAGAGAGGAACTAAAAGCACACTCATTTAAACCAGCTTCCAGTAAATGCACAACAGATAGGAAGTTTCAGTAAAATGGGAATTATCTTCTTTTCTACAATGCTTTTTAAATTGCTATCCTGTCTGTTCCCTTTCCAGAGATTTAACGCTCATCTGCATGTGACCTGTGCTTAAAGGACAGGGACTAGTAGGGTAAGACTGCATAGGACACTGCTCCTCACGTGTTCACCCAGCCGCTGAGATTGCCCACTGAAGAGCAAGCAGAACTGGTATCTATTGTATTAACACTTCTCAACATGTTCCTCGTGCAGCTGCAAGAGGCCAACAAAAGAGGATGCTCCCTAAGCAGCCTCCTGGGCAGGCCAGGTGCTAAGGAACAAACTTTGACTTCACAACACCCTCACATTGCTCTACAGTTTTTGCCATTAGTCATAAAGCCCTGCGCATTCTGTCCACTGGCATGGTGAAAAGGTTTTTACAGTAAAAATTCAGGTATTTTCTGCAAGTTCATGGAAGTTCAGTAAGCTGTTCTTTTTCACAGTGCTAGGAACATGTCTGCTTGAGCTGGAAAACGTCCTGGCAAAGCGCACGTCTTTACTGGAGGAGTCAGTACTTGTCAGACCATGCAGAAAGCTCGAGAGCTCCCTGCTCAGCAAACCTTACACCTTCCTCATGACTCTTGTGGCTTTGCACATGCCTGCAACTACATGCCCCAGAACCACGCACTAGTTTCAAAAGGTAAAAGATTGTTATTTTTTTTGCCCAAGTTTGAACTTTGGCTTTGTTCTGAAATCTTCCCCTTTTTTCCTGACTAATGCAGCTCATGAAGGAACACCTCCCTCGGGCCAAAAGCATGGAAGATGCTTGTGATGATCTGCCAAGATTTTAACAAGGGCGTCCTCAGCACCTCGAAGCTGCACGAGTGGAATGTGGCCCATAATAATACTTCTCTCAACACGCTCAGAGACACCCTTGATGCCAACTCCGAGGGTCCTGAGGCCAGAATGACAGCATCCACACAGGCTATTAACCTGAAAGACAAACATTTGCAGTTTTTGCTAATCCCCTTCCAGCACTTCATGTTTTGGAACCTCTTTCCTCACAGTTGCGCTCACAAGACCATGGAATTACTTTAGTCTGAAAGAAGCTAGTCATGTGCTGGCATTAATTGTGAGAACTGTCACTTGTTTATCACCACGGCACTGTCGGCATATAGCAAACAGACCAGATTTACAAATGAAGGGCTTTCTTCAGGAAATTGCTCAGCCACAGGCAAGACCTCTCTAGGAAAGAACATTTTGGGGATATAGGTGTGAACCATTCACAATATGCCCAGTGAGCATTCCTCTGAACATCCAGGAGGTAGCCCAGGAGGTATGGTATCCCTGCGCTGGGACAAGCCAAGGAGCAGAGTACCACTGCACCGCTTCACCCAGCTGCTTTCAAAATACTTCTACAGCTGAAGTCACTACAGCAACAAGAGAGATCAAGAGTATCTTGATTTGAATGTATAACTTTGAATTACTTAAGCAGAAAGAGTATTATGGGCAACAGGAATTTAAAACAATCACGTAACCAAGCCAATTTTATACTGGTTTTATCGGAAGATGTCGCAACAAGACACTTTGTGCATTGTTTACACTGCCAAAATGATGAAACCACAGGACAGAACAAATGAAAGTAAAACCCCAGGCTGCTCCATGTAGCTTCTACACCTCGGCAAACCAAAGTTAAAACAAAATTCTAAAACTTCCCCACATCATCTTCTCCCTTCTCACAAGGGGGGAAAGGAGGATTCTTCAGGGCTGTTGAAAGACTAACTCTTACTTCCTCCTCTCAAGTTTGTCGAGCGAACACAGTGGTGCCCCTCCTTGTGCCTGGAGAAGAAAGCTGACATAGGAAAGTGAAGAAAATACCAGCAATACCAAGAGAAAGAACAGCAAGAAAACAAGTTTAGTATTACGGACTCGTTGCCAAGTAGAGGCACATCTTTCCTTGTTGACACGACACAGACTTCACTCTTGGGCTAGGTGTGCTGTACAGAAAAGAGCTGGGATCCCCCCCAGCTGCTCAGCTGGTTTTGGTCTGGTTAATCTCTACCAGAAACACCCTTGCCAACCCTCTCCCTTTTCTGACCATCCTAAGTATCAAGGTTAAAGATCAAAATCTGAAAACAAAACATGTTGAAAGACTTGTCTTCCCTGAAAGTGAGAAGAAAGCATGTCTATCTATTCAGGCTGCATGCTTTTCAGTATGGGCATGCTGGATTATCGGAGTTTACATGATAGCTTTCATCAGGGGATCACACAACACAGTGCAAACAAGCCATATATTAACCCTATAAGTCTGGGATAAATCCAGATTTTCTGCATTTCTGAGTAGAAGACTAAAGCACCGAGAAGTTTAGGGATTTGCACAGGGTCACATAGAAGCAGCAGAGCTGTGAAGGGAGCCTCCAACCAAAACAACACGGATGCATTGGAAAAAGTCAAATTCCACAGTTTGAGGAATTCTCATGGGATCACAGGCCCCAACATTTCACCAGGTCAAGTAACCCATGCTTTGCTCAAGGATATACATTCCTTTTTTATCATGTAACCACTACATGACCCTGTCAGAAAGTTCAGGGGCTTCTTCTCTCCAATATAGACTCTTCCTGCCTTTTTAAGGGGAGGAAAAAAGGGAAGGAGACCCAGGTGAGCATACAACAACAAAACAGTCACTCCAGCCTCACTTAATTTACCTTGCAAACAATATCAGTAATTTTCTGTTCAGGTATATACTTTTTATATACACTGTATAGATATATACTTTGTATATACTTTCCTGTTCTGGAATAATAATAATCTATGTCCCAGGCACAGCACAAGTAAGAATCTCACATCAGAAGATTATTATACTGCTATAGTCACATATCAAGAAGTAGCTATTCTGGCGTGGGAGTGTCCCATCTAGGAAAAGGAAAGCAGAGGTTGAAGCTGAAGATGCTGTAGGGCAGACACCCAGTCCCAGAAGGACCTGTAGTTACCACAGAGCTGTGAACCCCCCTGAACAGCAGCAGCATTACACTTCCCTTTCTAGGCTGTACAGGGGGAGTGAGGGAGATGCAAGAGCAGGTCTTGCTGTTGGTTCTAGGAATATAGCAAGATAAAAACATAGCTGTGTCACCGTGCAGAACAAAAATAAGCTAGGCATCCCACAAAGTCATCCAGCATGTCTATTAACACCCCTAGTAAGTGACAGCTTCTACCTTTTGCAGCCACTGGCATCAGTAAATGTTATGAATTTGGTGATTCAACATTTCAGTGAAGCGTAAACAAATTATAGTCTCTGCAAGGAACAAATGGTCATGAAATCTGAACTCGACAGAGAGTTCCATAACTCAGAACTTGACAGGGTGTTCTTACAGATCTAGCAGGGAACTTCCATCAGGCTTTGAAGAAGCTTACGAGACCTGCAGTCCTTTCACTTGCAGCAGATATACTTGTTGGGAGATTCATTCTTCTTAAACCAAAAGCATTTTAACCATTTTAAAAAAATGTAAGTTTAAAACTATCAAACATTCTGGCACTCTGCAGAAGACCAGATTCTCACTCATTTCCCAGTAGGTTTGAAGACTGCAGCCAAGAGCACATGGATGCCAAAGAGATGCCTCCACAGTCTTGTAAGAATCCTTCTTGCTTTTTTAAACCTGAGAAGACCTTTGGTCCAAAGTTTTGCAGTGTGGAGTTCCAAGAAATGTGAACATGCAAAGAAATAAAATAATCCCTGGAGAGTTAACCTTATTAATAACCTGCTTCTTCCTACTTAAAAGTTGGTTCTGACAGAAACACTGCATCTCAAACCCAGGAAATTATGAGTATGAAATTGTAACGCCCAAACAGGCATGGCAGAGCTCCCGGTGATTTCACACAGTCAGCTCTCAAGTTACAGAAGTTGGAGCTGGATTTACGAGTGGCATCAACCAAACCTTCAAATCCAAATACTGATGTATCTTCAAAGTCTGGACCCAAACCTTACGACTTCTCCCCTCAGCACGGACACGCGACCATTTAAAGGGTGGAATGTTGCCCGGGGTCCACTTGGGTGACAAGAAGCGCACACACGCCGGGAAGGTCAGAGGCTGCGAGTTCGTTCTGCGCTTTTATCATACTTGAGGAGACATGGGTGGATGGAGAACTAACTGCTGCCAATAGAAACAGTGTTTCTTATTCACAGGGACATGCAGCAGCAAACCCAAAATTACTCAAAACAAATAGCACTGAAATTACTCAGGTCAAGGACAGTGGAGCCAAGAACACCCAAGAAGGATGGGACACAGGTACCTTACATCATCTTGACATTTTAAAGAGACTTGTAAGGGTTTAACTCTCCTGGTTTCATGAAGAGAGTCAGTGATGTGAGAAAAATCTCTCCTTGCTCTCCTGTTCTTGAATTCTTTGAAAGGGGCAGTCAGTATCTCTGTTTACAGACAAGAAAGGCTTTTCCTGCTGAGGAGGGCTCCAGAAAACAGCCTGCTGGCAAAGTGCATGAGGAGAGCTGCAGAGAGCAGCTGCAAGTGCAAGCGCTGCAGAGAGAGTGGGTTTCATCCACCCATCACAGCACTAAAGTAATGGGACTATTTAGTTTTGTAGTAGCCATGGATGTTGAACTGAACCACGGCCAGCTTCTGAGTTCACCCAAGTGTGGCTTTGGCTGTTATATTGACTGTGCAGGTCAAACAACGTAACTGCAGCGTATGTAGAGACACGCAAGCAAGTTTCAAACTACCATCCCAAGCAATGACACAGAAACAATCCCAGTCAAAGTCCCAAAAATTCAGTCTGATTTCTGGCCAGGTTTTACAGGCTGCAGTGAACCTCTGGATGCTGCCAGCACAGGTACAGGAAGCAGTTACAAAATCCCTCTGAGGATTACAGGTTAGGTCTCCTGCTCTGGCAGCAAATAATCTGTTGGATTATGTAATTACACCTGAATCCACCTCTGCTCAGCCCATTTACGGAGCGAGCAGCGGTACGTGAATGGTCAAACACCAGCAGCCCCATGGACTACCCATGGCTCCAAGGAGGAATAACTGGGTACCTCCCTGTGCCATCCACATCGCCCCTGCCCCTCACCGGAGCGCTGGAAAATCCATTCCCAGGGTGGTACCAGGACAAATCATTGTGTGACAACCGGGCAGGGGGCTGGCAGCCTCCCTCCAGCACTGAGTTTTTGTACCCTGGGGGACCCCCAACCTGGCGACTGCAGCCAGCCCTCTGCTCCTGACACTTAGCTGCAGAGCAAAGCGTGCACAAAGCCAGCTAGTTCACAATCCCCGATTAGAAAGTGTCACCAGTTTGTATCACCTGATGGCATTGTTTAGCTAAGGATTGAATTTTTTTTTAACGATGTGTTTATAGCAGTTGTTTTGATAGAATAATCGCAGCACTTAGCACTGGCTTTCATCTCCCTCATGTGACTCACTTCTTCCAGTTTCTACCGCTCAGCCGCGATTGCTGTAGTGGCTCAGCTATCTGCCTGAGTGCTACAAACAGCCCCGTGCCACCAGGCTCGGATCTGGACCAGAGGTGCTGGGAGGCTGGGGGAGTTCACAGCGGGTTTTAATCGCTCTGCTGCGGGGAGGCTGCGCTTATCTCTGCAGCTGCCTCTGCTACGTGACTGCCAGCTGAAGGGACAGGGGCAGTCTGGGGCTGCAAAGGTAGACTTGGCTTTAGTCTCATCTCTGAATATGCATGTTTAGAGGTATCTTAGTTTTATAGATGCATGAAGATCTAAACATATACATTAAGAAACATATTTATGGTATATATCCACATAAAAACATACAAGGTTTTGAAAGCTTCTCATTTTGAGTGCTTCCCCTCTCAGTCAATGCAGGAAAAAATACCTTGTTTTGGAAATACCAAAAACTCCCTCAAGGAGTCTGACAGAAACATCTCTGCCTCCCTGCCCTGAAAGCGCCGAGCGAGCCGTGGAGGAGGTATTCCCAGGCACCGGGGGCTGGTGCTGCAGACCAAAGGCAAGGGCAGCCCAGGCCTGGCACGGGAGAGCCCGAGGGGCTGCCAAAGCAGCCGTGCCTGCTGGCCCCAGTGTGAGGTGGCTGGCATGGCAGCTCTGTGCGGTAACGTACGTGTGGTGGGGGCGTCGTTGCAGTTTCCTGCAGCGCTTCATCATTTTACGTATTTTTGTATAAGCCAGTAGGAAACCTCCTGGCTCTCTCCAGCAGCAATGGAAGTACAGCTAAACACACAGATTTCCAGCCACACTCCTTGAGTTCGCTTTCTTGCCAGTTTTCAGGGAAAAACTGCCCAGCCATGATTTGTCAATCTTCATGGAATTTTGGCTCAATTTTTAACCCCTTAATACAGACCACATTATCACCATCAGTGGAAAATATTATCTTCTCAGATTTCCTTGTATTGTAAGCAGTGGGAATAGAATGAATTCATTCTGCAGCTATAGAAATATGTAAACCCATTACAAACACAGCGCTGAATGCATTTTCTCAAATTCCTGTGCTGTTTGCAGCTTTGTTTCTGGCAGCACCGCTATCCTTCTGCTGATGATCGGATTGCCCTTCAGCACCAGAGTAATTCTTGGAATAAACCTATTGTTTCATGCTCTTGTGACATACTAACTCACATGGCAACTGGGAACTATTTTTATTGCTGGAGGCTATTTGCCCCTCAGACGTGCACACATTTTGACTTCGCATTTGATGTATCTCAAGCTGTCCTATAGTTTGATGCTATCCATCATCCCAGTGCAGCTTCAACACTCCAGTTACAAGAAATTCCATTAAGCACTAGGGGTCAGTCAACTGTATTAGAAAAAGAAAGATATTTACTAAAATATACATTTAATGAGGCTTCAGGGAGGGAAGGGATCACATGTACAAATTACAGTTTTAGGAATCAAACTTAAACCTGCAGTGGATAAAGTCTGAGCTATGATCAGTCTGTGACAACTCCTCAATGCCTAGATTCTACCAGCAGACTGGATGATCTACACTGTATCACTTTTCAGGACTTATCTGCAGCTGGAATTTACCATGCGTTGATCAGAAGTTTTCCACTTAGCAACAACAAAACAAACGTAACAAACACCCCAAATCCCCAAAAGTTTGCCCCAGCCCGCACATGCCCCTTGTTTCTCCCCAACCTGTGCAAGTTTTGCTAGGAATGTTGCAGAGCTGCCATCATCCCAACCACAGCTCACCTCACAGACAGTGCCAATGGGCATGGGCAGCTGGGACTTCTTTTGCAGAGCCAGTCATAGGGATCTCCCCATTGCTATGTGGCATTCCCCATCCTCCCTGCCAGGGCAAACAGTCATGGCTCGGCCCCTCCACAGTGCAGCACCTGGAGCCCAGATCCTTTGGTTTCCCTGCTCCGGGGAGAGGTGGGCACCAACACACCTTGGAGCTGTGGCCACTGTGAGGGACCAATGCACAGAAGCAGTTATCCAGATGGTAGTGTCAACAGTGGCCAGCAGGATGGGACAGAGCCCCAGGCGACTCAAATGCTCACAGAAACCCAAACCTTACTGCTCCCTGAACTGGGATGTACCTCCAATAAACCCCACTGCAGCACTTCGTGCATGTCACAGAAGAAATGTGCTCCTGCTGCAGGTGATTAGGAAGCCAAACAGGACCAATGTAACACCGAAACCCTCAGCCTCAGTATGTTCAGCCAGAGGAGAGATGGTCTGAAGACAGTGGTGCTGGCCAGTGAAACTAGATGCACCACAGAGGTGAAGGTAGGAATGCTTCTACTGTGTCAGAGCTCCTCTTGCCCTTCCAATTGTATCATTAAGGCAGCCTGGTTCCAGGTGGCCTACAAGGGCTGCTGTATTCATCTACATTATCCCCATCCTCTTGTTGAACAAAAGGCAGCATATCTCTCACTCACTCCAGGAAAGGCCATGCTGGAAAAAGTACAGGCTCTCTGTATTCCCCTTGATGACAAGTAAGAATGACCCCTTTACTTGCTCAGTCCTGCCATATACTATCTGGTTGCTTACACCATCCTCCTACGTGACCCTGCGTGGTCACCTAACTGAAGATTACAGCACTGCACAAATTAACAGAACAGAGATGCAAGTGCTAACTGCAGTGGCTGGGAAGCAGCTGAGGATTTGGAAAAAGCAGCCAGGGATTGCAAAAATACTAATAACTGAAGGCAGGACTAGGGTTTCGCATACCTCCTTCTGGACTCTTGGGTCACTTCACTGTTGTGCAATTCATGCTGACTGCAGTTGTTGGGAAAGGTGAGAGAACCAAAAAGTAATAGCACCCTTAAGGAAATCCAATTCAGGGAAGAGAATTGCAGAGCAGTGCAGCTCTGGGAGTGACTCAGATCAGATGGTACCATTCAGAGCCAGCAGTGTCCTTCCGCTCCAGTGCAACAGCTCTGTTTGTCCCGGGCCTTTTGGAAAAGGGATACCTGTAAGGACAGCCAGTACCAACAAGCAAACAAACACCGCCTTGCCTCTGCATGTGCCATTGTTTTCCCCTTGCCACAACAGTCTGTAAGAACAGATGGGGACGATACTCTGATGTGCATGGAGTTTTCCTAACCCCCTCTCCTTAAGGTAGACTGATGGCCCACATTCTTCAGAATCAAATGATTTTGAAAATGTCTTGCTGTCTCCAAGACTGGGAAGAACCAGAAAGCTAAAACAAAGGGGGAAGGGGGAGCAACCCAAGCTCTTTGTTCCAGTTGGCATGAAAGCATCATTCTTACAATAGCTTATTTTCTTCTTCCCCACCAACAGCTGACAACTCATGGCAACTAAGGACAGGGCTGCTATTGTCATTAAGCAAATACTTGTCCAATCTACGTAGGAAAAAGAAGGGCTCCAGAGATGACGACATGTTTAAAATGCTTGCAAGGGCATCCCAGGAGGCAAATAAAGAGACAGAGCAGTGGAGGAAAGGGTTCCTGAAGCAAAAACAGGGGACAGAGAAGTGGCCTCGCAGCTGCAGCAGAGGTTGAAGAGTCAGCCTGCTTCACCCAGATAGGGACTCGGACTCAGAGTCCTCCACAGACTGAAGACTGCGGCCTGGGCATCCTCTGCAAGCCCCTGCTCTGCAGCCACCCTCTGCTGAGGCACTGCTGCCTGGCCTGGCCTGGCCTGTCATGCATTTCTGCCTGAGCTGATAGCAAGGATAATGCTGGGCACTGGGAGAGCCCTTAACACTGACTTAGGACAGTTTATCTCCAGCGTTCAATGACTAGTGTGCACTGAGGACACATAGTTATGATCTTTGACAAATCATTTCTTTATAAAAAAACGTGAACAACCAAGCAAACAAACAACTCACCACACACCCACACAAAATGTGTTTATTATTAGAAATCTTCTCTTTCTGTACAAAGCAGGAACCCTCCTCCATGCAAAACGTTTCTGCATGTTCACCACTCCAGCCACACACTTAAGGGGAGGATGGAGGCCATACATCACAACATTAACATAATGGGATGAGGTCCAAACACCACACATTTTTCCATGAGCAGTCCTAATCCTCAATGCAGGCGCATGAGTGACTACAGTCCAGCCGTGGCAGCGTTTGCTGAATGTTTTTAATTGCTATAGGATAAGTCTGCCTTCAGGGCCTACCTGCCTCCTCTCCTCATCTGTTGCATAAGGCTGCAGCCCTTGCTTTCCTGACAGTTTGTGCAGAAGAGCTCATGCAGTCACTGTAAAGCTTGATGGTGATGTGCCCGACATGGAGACAATGGGCAAACAAACCAGTCTCTGCTTTGCAGTAGCAGTGAGGGGCAAAGCCAGAGGTCACAAGACCAAGAATCACAAATTTGGCCGCAGGAAGCCTGGCCCAAAGGGATTTTCAGAGTCCTCTATGCCTGAATACAGGTGAACCTGCAATTGCAGGCTTTGTGGGCCCTTCTTTACAGAATTATTCCAGGAGCTCCAAGTGTAAGCAAGAGAGTCATCCAAATCAAACAGCTTGGGGACTCACAAATGCACAGACTTGCACTCTAACACATCTTCACGACACCTATGCAATAATCATGTCAGCTGCTCTACCTGACAGTCAGCAGCTAACTCATGGCATGCTTACGGGTAGAGAAGCATGAGTCCAAGAGGGAAGTGCCTTTATATAACAAATCCCCTGCTACCCTTCCAAAAGGCTTGAGTCACAGGGGATCTTACCCACTTGTAATCCCAGATCTGCAAAACTAACTTGCTGCTAAGTTATCACTGACTGTCCAAGATGGACCACACTCCGCTGAGCAAGGAAGCCCAGGTAGGGGTAGCGCTCTGTGTGCCTGGTGTCGGGCTTCTCCTCGGCCGCCCCTACTGCCCTGGTCCTGAAAACTCTGCATGTCTTCAGACGTGTTTGCAACAGTCTGTTTACATTCATCACCATGAACATCTCGGCGCTTGCCAATGTTTTTACACTGGTGCTGGCTGGGCTGCAAAACCCGAGATGGATGCGAGATAAGAACCACGAGAATTTCAGTTGCACTCCAAGCCTCAGAATTCCATCATCTTGCAGTTGGATGCCACAACGTACATTATGTAAAGTCCCGGGATCTTACACAGCAGTGGCAACGCATCTCGGGAAGGCTGGCAAAGAAGCCCAACGCTTGTCTGGAAGCACTGCCACACTGGACAGTGGTAATGATACACAGCTACAGGCACTTTGGCTGTAGAATGACAGTACTCACTGTGCAATGTCCATGGATATACAATTCAGCTGTATAAACCCACTGGATGGATCTTGTTACTAGCCTCATGCAAACCCTTGAGCAAACTGCTGCACACAGAAGTGCTCTGCCAGCACTGAAGCAGGGCATGTCGCACTGCAAGACAGCACGGCCACAGAAAATTGCTGTTATTACGCTGGCCCTCAACAATGCTTTCACAAAAGAAGAAAACCCAGTTTCTTCAGCCTGATGGATTCCTTCCCAGAACATCGTGGATCAGTTCTCTTATCAATTTGAAAACTCTACTAAAGGGTTTTTGAGTTTCTCAGATTGTGAAATACCTAAGAAGCCACAGCAGACAGGCACTATGCAGATAAACAACTTCAGTACAACAAGCAGCTGCAGAAAGGCAGTAAACATGCATTTTGGCTTTCTGCAGCTAAACATTTTAAGACAAAAACAAGAAAGCATCCATGATCAGGGCAATTTATAGCCTAAAATAAACCCAAAGATTGATGGAGAACACGAGACCAAGAGAAACTATTCCTTCCACTTCACCAGTTTTGTAATCACTTTGGAACTAGAGAGGAGAAGAATTTAAGAGATTAGGGAAAAGTCATTCTTCATTCCCCATGGGTCTGATCCAGAGCTTATTGAAGTCAATGAAATGAATCCCAGTGCAGCTCCACTGGACTTTTTCGATTAGGCCACAAGAGATGATTACTTAAGTAATCATCTGTACAAGAAGAATCAACTTTGTCGCAGAAAAATATATTTAATCAGCATTTTCCTTTAAGGTAAACACAGACTCCACGAGGCAGGAAAAGCTCAATGCATCTACCCTCAGTGCTTAAGGGTGAATTGCTGTGAATATCATCAATTTAAGAAAACAACATTTGTTTTCAACATTTTTTTCCACCCATTTACTGTTAGCATACCCAGGATGACTAGAGGTGATAACAGAAAATAGCGTTGTTCTGCTCCTTCTCTCCACCCCAGTGAACTTGCACATTTGGGAGCACTTTGTGCATAGTCAAGCTCATTGTTTCCTCTGATTTCTGTGTAGCTCTTCTACAGCAGTGAGGAGAATGTTTAAATGTGAAAAGCTGATAGCATATGACAAAAATGGGAGAATCCACATGCAGATTTGACTTAAACGGCCCTTAATTCATCATTTACAGTTGTTTGGCTTGTGAGTCAAGGATCACTCTTTAAGTTGGAGTTTCCCCTTGAAATTCTGCTTTTACAAGCACGTTTTTTTAGGCCTCTGTCCAGAAGGGGAAAATTAACGATTCTTGGAATCATTATCTTTTGGGTTGCCTTTTCTTTTCTTCCCCCCCCCCCCCCCCCCCCACCCCCCCCCCCCCCCCCCACCCCCCACCCCCCCCCCCCCCCCCCCCCCCCCCCCACCCCCCCCCCCCCCCCCCC
>WTSP01019971.1:29822-68146 GCA_025331215.1 Actenoides lindsayi
TGTCCAGGGGGGGAAAATTACAGATTCTGGGAATCCTTCTTTTTTGGGGTGCCTTTTTTTTTCCTCCCCCCCCCCCCGCCCCGATATGAACTTTCCGAAACAAAAGCCCCATCAAGAACAGCACTGGTTTCTCAGCTTCCATTGCGGTAAAACGGAATGCTGTTCTTTAAGAAAACAAAAACACGAACACGTAAGCAAAAGAATCCCCCAAAGCCACACCGCATGCAGTTCAGCGACGTTCAGCAGTTCCATCCAGGTGACTTCACTGGGTCAGTAGTTGTCTGTGTTCTGAAGCTCCTCTCCAAACATTCCCGTCTTTAACCTCTCCAAGACCGACCTTCCTTTATGATGTTTCATCAGTGTACTTTGCTAATTGGCCTAAAAATTTAAAGAAAAAACTCACCCAGCGGAGAGGAAAAGTTGCAGCTCTTAGCTCTTTACAGTGCAGAGGAGCAAGTGAATGATCAAAAGAATTAGCTCAATATGTTCACGTGGGCAAAGAGGGAAACCTGTGGGGCACAGGAGAACACCATCACAGCAGTGTTTGCTGAGGCAGGGATTAGGGTAGAGCTGTAGGTGGAATTACAGCCTCTGCAACAAGGAGATAAGGTCTCTGTAGAGCTACTGCTCTCTCCTTTCTGTGAGCTACTTTTAAGGGTTATTCGTTCTCTGGTTTTGGATATACAGCTGTAGAAGTGAAATGTGTCCTGTGGCGCCTGCTGCCACATAGATATTTTGGTAAAGTGGTCAGGAAGGCTGACTGCTTCTTCACTATGAAATTAGAGTCTTTGGATTCTCACACCTTAACCCCAAGTTTATGAAAGACCTCGACAAAGCCACGACCAATTTACAATGGTCTAAGGGAAGAGTGCATTGTGTCCTTGTCTCGGCAGGTTGCCATTAACCAAGAACCAGGCTACTGTGGCTTTTGTCACTATATTCCTGCTGTAAATCAAAGTACTGAAATGAGGTTTTGTCTCTCTTCCCACCTCTTCCTCTAGCATTGAATTGGTTTCATTCTTACTTCAGTGTGCTTAAGCTAAGCTTCAGTCTCATTGTTGTCTCCATCATATTTCACATATGAGTCCATACAGATGAATACAAGTAAGCTTTCCATTTCCTTAATGAGAAGGATATGATATTCTCAGGAATTAGGCAGAAATGTGTTATTAATTTAGATAATTTTGATTATTTTGTTATTATTTTGTTATTTTGGAGAATAAACAAACACTAAATACCCTCCCTGGATGGCTGGAACAAATGCTCTTCCAGATATATCCAGCCTTACTAGAGAAATATGTTACAACTCCATTACTGCCACACTAACAGACACATTCATATCTTTATAATCTAAGCTGTTCATACCAAATATGAAAACAAAGTCACCTCCCATGTCCATACTCAAGAGAGGTCTTAGAAATAGTAATGTTTATGGAAGAAAATATTTTAATTAGGCCTATGGTAACAAGGAATCCTTAAACAATTTAAAAAAACCCAAACAAACATGTTTCTGCCCCAAACATGTTCTCTTCTGATTCTAAAGCTGGTACTGACTACTGCTGCTAACATTGGTTCAATTTCATCTAGAAAAAGAACTAACAGAGATGATTTCTTGAGATGTGTCATGTGCATACTTACTCCACTCTGTGTGCCTAATCCCAACCCACACTGTCCAAAGTTGCTTACCTCTCCTGGTGCACTGAGAGCATCCAAAACTATTGTTAGACCACAGAAAAAGGATAGGAGCTCATGAATATCTAGAAGTTAGGGATTCTTAGTGCACATGTACTCTACTCTGAAGACTCCAGCTGTGGCATGAAAGTGATGCTAAGGATGCTTTAAAAATGCAGTGGTACAGCCAATCAGTCTTACATAATTTGTGTGAATTTAATTGCATCTCCCTAATTAATTTTTGCAAGAACATCTAAACTTTGTGGGCAGGAGGAAGAAGAGGGGAAGAGCAAGTCTCCTGGGTTGGAAGTAGAGGCTCTGTGCAAGGTTGATGGAGTCTCAAAGCAGCTAATCAAGGCTGCATTTTAGTTGCAATATTCCTGCCAGCATAGTTCCATTCCTGGGCTTCCGCACTGCTCCAATATTTTTAATTTGGAAAGCAATTTCTAAATCAGAAACACGGTGAAGAAAGAGGTACATGCCATCAGTCTCCACGGCCCGTTTGAACTTCGTACTAGTCTGAACAACACCGACTTGCCAATAGGATTCCAAGAAACTATGGAGGCTGCTTTATTTTTAAATTTGCTTGGGAATATACTTCTCAGCTGTTACACAGGCAACAGTCAGCCCATCCATTAAAACTGCCTTCTCAAGACCAGATCTGAGGTATTTTATGAAGTCTAACGTTAATTATGCAAGACCAGGAAAGTATCTGTGTTTCTTTGAGTTCCCACAGATGGGCATATAAAGGACAAACAAAATAAGTGCTGTGAAAGACAAACATAAACATGCCTGCAAATACAATTGTTCACTCTGCCTTGCATTACAAAACAGCATTTTTCACGTGGTTAGAGTCTTAGGTCATAACAAGTGTCAGTGGAGAAGAATTCAGAGAGGCGAGGATGCAATATGCTAGCAATACGTCTGGTAGGACCTGGCTTTGAAAGTAACTTTTCTCAGAGAAAAAGCTTTAATAATAAGCAAGTGTATCAGATTTCTGCAAACACACTGTTAAGGTCGGCAGAGCAGCTGGCAGCAAGGCGAGTTCTGTGACCTGCTCCTGAACCCTTCAAACTCATTTCCTGTCAAACATCAGACCCAAGAGGACAAGCAAAAAGCTGTTAAGCTCTTTTCTAGAAGAGTCTGAGATTAGAATTCCAGTAATGGCTCAAATTCCTTTCCAGTTGTCCTGAACTGGCCACTTCCAGCGCCGAGGATCGCTATGCCGTATGGCAGAGCCGTGCTCCTCTGGGGAAAGGAGGCGAGAGTGGGGGTGGAAGGATGAGTGAGGCCATGGAAAATAGAATCCAGCTTTTCAGACAGCAAACAGGAGAGTCAGATGTGCTATTCATTTAAATAAATCAGAGCTACTTCCGCTAGATCAAAATGGTTGGCGAGAGCCGCCGAGCAGGTCCCGGAGAGCAAAGGGAAGCCTGGGTGCCACTTGCCTCTGGAGTCCTCTTCGGGACCTGCACGTCAGGAGGCCCAGCAGAAGCTGCTGCCTCCGAAAGCCGACAGGCAGGAGCTGGTGCACGCTGCCAGAGCCAGCCACCCTTTCCAGCACGAGGCAAGGGAGAAAAGAAAGGAAGCACCACTCTACTCATTTCAGGTTGTTGGAAGAGCTGCTCATTTCCACATCAGCAACTGTGAAAGCACTAACAAGGGGCAGATCAGATGTTAAGAGCTGGGCATTTTTCCAGAGAGAAGCACCCAACAGTTTGATGTGTTTATCTCAGTATATGAAATGTACAGCTGCACAGATCTTACGGAAACAACTCACCAGAACTTATGCAATACCACTTCAGATTTTCCTCAGTTTCTGCCCCAAACTGCATCCAACAGTTCGGAGTACTTAGGATAAAAAAGCCCAGCAAGGAATATCTATCTGCTTCTGCACAGAGGCTTCCCAGTTTTCCTGCACCAGCTCTGCAAGAGAGTCCAAGTTCAGAAGAAGTTACAGCATCAGACCAAACTTCTCAAATCCCACTGTGGTTTATTTGACAAGACCACTCTGGAGCCAAATGCTCCCACTGTGTACCACACCTATGGACAGAAAGGTATAGTGCAACACTAGGAGATAGCTCCTTTCATTCCATTCTAAGAAATCACAAGTATTTCACTCCTTTTTTTTTTTCTTTCCCTTTTTTGTATGTTTACTCTGCCATCATCAACCTTCCCATCTGCACCACCATCTCTACAACAAACGAAATTACAATGAAATTTTGGTTTTCTACCTTTCTTAGTTGAGGTGGTAAGGATCTGAAAACAAATTTGGTAAACTTTAGCTACTGAGATACAATAAATTATCTTCAATTCCATCTTTCTTTCCAATTATATTGTTATAAGCAAACCATCATATCTAAATATATAGCAAACTATTTGTATTAAGATGTAAATCCAATAATAAAGAAAAATGTGAAGGAAAACAAGAAAGTAAAC
Organism: Actenoides lindsayi; assembly: GCA_025331215.1. Classification (NCBI taxonomy): domain Eukaryota; kingdom Metazoa; phylum Chordata; class Aves; order Coraciiformes; family Alcedinidae; genus Actenoides; species Actenoides lindsayi. The sequence continues at coordinate 33,933 of WTSP01019971.1, forward strand.
CTGCAGCAAATTAAATCAAAATATTTGCTTTCAATGTGGATGAAAATGTGAATAAATCATTATGGACAGATGCTTGTGATTGTGTTTGTGTTTCTCTGTCATTGGCCAGAGGCTTATATCCATCTCTGGAATTGAGCCAATTTCTGATAAAAAGTCCTTTTACAGCAGGTGTATAAACGGAACAAATTCTACCATCAACAAAAAGTTAATATTTGGCGGGATTTTTGGATTTGGGGTCTCCTTCCTCTAGTCAGCTCATTAATATAAAGTTTAACTGCCTTTCCTAACCCAGAAAGAGCAAACAAACTCTCCTTCAACCCCCCAGATCACACAACTCCTAATCGCTGGTTCGTGTCCCAGGGGCTCCATTGCTGCCCACAAACCACAGTGGCCACCACACGATCCTTCACGTCAGAAAAGCTGGAGAATGCTTCCGTGGGATTAGATGTATTTTCCAGATTTACTGCTGGAAATCCCGGGAAGCCTAGGGATGAACAGACCAGCTAGCATTTTAGTTCAGCTTAATGACTCTCTGAACTGGCCAGTACAGCTGCTGGCTGAGCAACGACTGACCTGCAGCCAGCATGTAAAAATGCAGGGCTAAGCAAAGAACAAATAAATTAGAAAAATGCCACCCCCAGAGTACAAAGCTTGAGCTTCTCTAGACAAACCACAGTGTAACAAGATCAGCTCCCTCATCAAGGGCACAGCCAGACCGTACTTTCTGCTCATTGTGACTCGGGCCAGTTACTTCAGAAAGGTTGTAAGGCATGTGCTAGAATACCCTTGAGTATTAAGAGATACCTAGAAAACCAGGACTGCTCTCCCCACCACAAGCTTCCTTTCCTGAAAGCCAACGGTCTCACGAATCAAGGTGGGTTCTGTACATATTAATGTTGCCTCATGAACAACTCTAACCGTTACTGGATACCTCTTCTTCTCCACAGTATTTATTGTAGGGCTTACAGCTTGTGTCTGCTCTTTTCAGACATTTGGGTTTGAATTTCAACTTCACAGTTCCTTCCTTTTAAAGCTCCAGATGTGTTCAGGAGTGTTCCTGAACTTTGAAAAAGCTCAGATCCAACTGAGGCACATTCATTTGAACGGTATCAAGTAAATGTAGTTGTAATCTCTCAAATAGAAAAAATACTTATAATCAGATGTTTTTACCTATCAGGCTAATTTGAAGATGTGTACAAGGACAGAGATTTAAAACTAAATCCTTTAGAATATGCTGAGAACTATGCTCTCAAGATACTGAGCATAAAGCAAAGATACTAATCATAAAGCATCAGGAGGCCTAGGACTCAAAACAACCCCAAACAAACCAACAAGTTTTGTGTTCACTTACATAAATCATTTTCTAGCAAACAAATCAAAAACTAACCCTGACAGTGCCAGGTCTTACTGACCTCGGTCTGGGACAGCAGTAAATACATATCTGCCACAATTAAGTTCCATTTGAATTAACAAGTTAAGAACATACTTACTGCTGTTTTGAACAAGAACATTTGCATTTCCAGCTATTCCTAGAATTAAGGCCCTGCAGAGAGTAGAAAACAGTACCAAATTCATTATCGAAGTATAAATAAATTGGAGCAGAAGAACACACACTTCCCTGTACTGATATGGTCAAGGCATTTATGTTCAATGAACTGCAGGATGCTTATCTGAGGTCTACCCTTGAGGAAAGATACTGGAATAAAACTAAAAGCAGACTGTACTACAGCTGCATTTTGGATTGTAGTAGCAACGTTGTTGAAAATCACCAAGCTGTATCAGGTAAGCTTTTATAGAAGGTATCCCACTGTGTAAAGCTGGTATCTACTTACAAGAGCCTTGTTCAGAGTCATGAGGACAAGAGCACAAATGGTTCAGGAGATCAGGACCTGTGCACTCATCAAAAGCAACCAAGATAGTACCTGAAGACTTCACAGATGCCTAGGTAGACCCGTACCAATGTGATGAATCTGAAATCCTTTTGTTGCCCCCACTTTGTAGCCTTCAGAGAAAAGTAACTCCTGAGGAGGCACAGCCAGGCATGGTAAACTTGGGTTTAACAGTAAACACTGAAGTACCATGCAGAAGAGCTTCATAACCTCCTGGATGACTCTGGAAACCTCTCCTAGAACATGGATAGATTTATTTAAATAAAGATGGTACATTCTAAGGTTTTCCTTGTTTTCCCTGCCCTCCATAGTAAAAAGCCATACAAAGCTAAACAAAAGTAAGAACATATGCGAGTGACTGGACTTTAAAGGCTGCCATGCTGACAAAAGTAGCAGAAAGGAAGAGAAGCACGGCTGTGCTACTGTCTGTTCTGCTTTTGGGCAAAGTAGGTGCCAGCTGCCCACAGAACTGAGAGGGGAAGCCAGGCTGCAGGCAGAGAACCAAGACTGTCCCTGTCACGAACACCGAGGGAATCAGTGCGGGTAATCACTGGAGAAAAAGGAAGCTACAGCCAACCACATATCCCAGCAAGCAACGTTGTTCATTAAATGAGGTTACTAGAAGAGGCAAAAAAAGGACAAGGTTAGAACACTGTAAAAGCCAATGACTGTTTCCACATTGAAGAGTTTATAATAATAGTTCCTGAACAAACTGAAAACAAGAAACTGAATTAGGTTCAGATGGTCTGCTCCTAAAAAAACCACACTGTGGAAGATTTCACAAGGCACTGCTGAAGCATAAATATCCATGCCCAGTATAACAACACATTGAATCTCTGGTGGATGGAGTAAGTTCCAGGGGGGACCCACATATTTAGACAGGGTTAGATCAGCATTATTTAGTACTAGTGAGAGCTAAACTTAATTTATTACCAAAGGCTAATGAAATATAACCTCAGGTACGTCCCAGGCCACACGAGTTTGTGAAGTCCTTTGAAAACAAACTAGGTTCTTTTAGTCACACCTTCCCTCCCTCCCCAAATCTGATGTATACTCTATAAGGGCATTGACATTTTGGAGTCAAATCTTACAGGTACCTCAAAGTTCAGCATAAAAGCAAACAGCTCTCATCTGGAATAAGATATTTGGGGAACTTCAGCATATTAAATAAGAATTGTTTTGAGTTCTCCTAAAACCTATTTTTTTTTTAGGAATTAGAAAGAAATTAAGATTGTTTCTATCAAACAGCATGCAGTGAATTTCACTTGCTAGTATGAAAGGTGTATTGTGTTTGAATATTCTGCAAAAATATCTAGAAGGATATTGGCTAACAATCTGGAGTCAAATCTAGGAATACCCTCCAAAGCATTAAGAAACACTGGATTGTACTAGGATTCATTTAGTAAGACATTCATAAAACTAACCTCTCTCAAACCTTTTTTTTCCCCAGTTTTCCATCTAAACAGTGTTTATTAAGGACAGGATAGCAAAACAAAAAAACTTCCATCACTAAACACAATGGTTCATCTTCCAAACAGGAACAGTTAATTTGCAAACCGGCTCTTGCAGGAATTTCATAAATGCTCTATAGAAGATATATTAAGGGGAAAAGGAATCTTTAAGCTGTGTCTCTCAAATAAGATATCCAAAGACAAAAAAAGAAGCATCAATTAAACCAAGCAAAACCAGCACCCAACACCACCTCATCCAAGCACTCATCTCCTACAGTGCACAAGGTCGTATTTGCAGTACAGAAACTGTTTCATATTAAGAAGGGGAAAAAAAGCCTCAAAAAGAAAATCACTAACCCAAAGGGGCAACCACCTTCATTGTAAAGCAGGAGATCTCTTCTGCATTTTAAACTACAGCATACAGAAAGATATTTGTGCATAGAGCTATACCTGAAAAAACAGACTATGTTATCTGGTCTGTTGGTTTACTGGGCAAAGGACTACAAGATCTAGAACAATGATACATAAATAATCTTAGAAATGCCCACACAGAAAAACTATACTGAGTGTAAGTTTTTGCTTTTACTCGTCTTTTATAAGCCAAGAACTTCCCTACATAATGATGACAAGATTTGAAACTTGGGACGTTCAAAGTTGAACCCTTGGTTAATAAAGGAAGAAAAATTAGGAGTAAACTACCGCATTGCAAGCCTGAAAGCCTGACCCTGGTGCAGCTGGATACTTTGTAGGACGTTAGAGACCGCAAATACTCGCTGGTGTCACCAAAACCAGTATTTTGGTTTGGAATAGGCAGTCCAGAAAGACAGTGTATTTGCCCATATTGCCAAGCACCAGTCTCAGAATGCTTCCTAAGGATATTTCTCTGCACCAATGAACAGTTACAGGCCCTTGTGTAACATTTCTTATTTACAAGCATCCATTGCACAGTTTCAGCTTCTTGAGATTTGATGTTGGGATGCAATTGTGGCTGGTTTCAGTTTGAGAAAACTGATTACTAAAGTAAAAAGCAATGGAAATTCAAGTATGATTCTCTGCTGCTTCTGCTTTTTGATTCAGGTCTTTCCTTTGTTCCACTACAGAACGTTGTTCTTAATTAGCACTTCCAGATTTAGTTCCAGTTTTCATGGGCTAAATACAAAAATATTTCATATTCAGCTTGAGGTCACGTGGGCTTGAGCAAATTCCTTATAGAAGTCTAACATTATATTATTTTGCTATGTGTCTATGCTTTGTTTTGGTTGCATTGGGTTTTTTTTTCTTGGATTGTTTGTTTTGTTTTAAATCATGAAGCTGACCTCATGATGCCTTTGAATGTGTGTATTTGGGAAAAATGAAGGAAATATCAAAACCACTTGGTCTATTTCTTCTACGGTATATATAGCAACTTCTTGCCAATTTATCCTTTAAAAAAATTTCAGCACCCATGAAAGTGTATGCATTTTTTCTGAGGGCAGAGAGGAAAGGGAAGAGAAGGTCTTAGAGGTGTTAATGACAGAAGATGATGGAACTTTATCATGCCACCTATATAATGTACTGAACAGCTTGGTGCTGTAACACACCATAGTACTGATCCAGGTACTAACCAGTAGAGCTCATATCCACTAGGAATATCCTTTTTGCTTTTCATGTCAGCAGAGGAGACATAGCTGGGGGCGAAAAAAAACCCAACACACCAAAACCCAAACCAACAAGGAACACCAGACTCCACCACCCCTCAACTCATTTATATGGCTTGTGGATCTCTGCTACTGCATCACCCTTCACAGAAATGTCAGCAGCTGACATAACTCTCATGGTATTTATAGCAAACAAAGGGGTTTTTTCCTCTGTAAGAAATCTCTGCTTTGTGCATTAAAAAAATGTACAATTCTTTCCAACGAACACAGTCTCAGATCCTTTGGAAGCTATGTTCTATTACCAAAGTCAGAGTTAAAAGGAATATGTGCTACCGTTTCTACATTCTAAATAACAGATAGTCAAAAGGAAAAACTGTAAATTAAATAAATGGTTCTGGCATGCAGAGCACAGATGCCAAAGACACAAGAGCATTTCTGTGGTGTCTTGACATAGCAATTTTATCCGTGACACACTGTGAGTATAAGACTAGAAAACTTCCGTGGGACCCTAGGACTGACTAATACAGAGCCATGTCCAAATACAGAGCAATGCAGGATATGCATTGCAAACCGTATGTAATGCAAGGCAAATAATTCTTCCATGAAAATCTTATGAAATCTCCATCTGAAGGGTCTGAGGTAGAGAAATACTAGCAAAACCGAGTTTGAAAGTATTGCACGTCTTGCTCCTGCAGTAAAAAAGTCATTGGCAAACCACATCGGCAACCAAGCTAGGACAGAACACACATCACACTGCACAGACTGTCAAACTTATGTAAACACCAACCAGCTTCTTAAATATACTTGGAATGCTGAATTTCTTTGCCATAAAACATTTCAAGTTACATCACATGGGCTCACTAGAATTTGGCTTGAACCAAACCAACCAATCTGAATTTCTCCGTGCTTTTAAAGAATTCCTTGGATTCAAAGTGCTTAGCTGGTCTGTAACTTGACTGGAGGGATCCATCAAGTCCAGCCCTGCACCAGATGATGACACAAGGGAGTATTTCTGCACTGTGTTACTTATCCAGGTGGATTTCTCACAGCATGGGACTTCAGGAAAGCAAACAGTCCTGCTTATGTTTCTCTTTAGCTATAAATAATTATGTTCACTCTAAGAGGCTGTACTAGAACTGAAGAGCTGCCCTATAGATCACTTCAGGAAGAGGTTCCCATCCTATGCACTGGGGCAGCCTCCATTTTCTAATGCCAGAGCTGTCTCCATCTTAAAATCTTCAGTGACACCGAGAGCAGTACTAACATACTAATATAACCATATAACTATACAACAATACTAACATAGAATCACAGCATCATTTTGTTTGAAAAAGACCTTTAAGATCATCAGGTCCAACCATTAACCCAGCACTGTCAGGTCACCACCAAACCTGTCCCTGAGCACCACATCTACATGGCTTTTAAACGCATCCAGGGATGGTGATGAAAAAAAGGAGCAGGGGGAGAGCTCCATGAGCAGTGTCTGTTGGGAAATCAACACTGCTGGATGCCTCCTTGAAGTGCCTGTGCACTCACACACAGCTTGAGAAACAAAGAGGAAGAATTCGAGGTCGTCAGCCCTACAGCCTCATTGGCATCAGGGAGACATGGTGGGATGGTTTACTGAGCTGGAGTGCTGTGATGGATGGATACAAGTTCTTTAGGAATGACAGGCCAGGAAGATGAAGAGGGATAGCTGTCCTTTGTGTGAGAGAGCAGCAGGAGTGCATGGAGCCCTGCCTTGAGACCTACAATGAGCCCGCTGACCGCCTATGGGTCAGAATTAGCAGGCAGACCAGCACGGCCTGTGTTGTGGTGGGTCTCTGCTCCAGCCCATATCATCAGGCATAAACAGAGGAGGCCTTCCTTAGACAACTGGAAGAAGTCTCACATTCATAAGCCCTGGTACTCATTGGAGATTTCAACCACCCCTATATCTGCTGGTCCTTTACTGGATGACACAGACCTTCCAGCAGTGGCCATCTCTGACGGCACAGGCTCAGAGCAGGGGTCCATGCACCACCACAGCCCCAGCTCTACAGACCTGCATCTTCCCTGGGCAGCTTAGCCCAAGTCAAAGCCTCTGATGACCCAGGGCCAATTGCTCATTATACACAGTGATGAATTTTATACACCTCATATCATCAAATACTGACCTGACATCTAGAAATATGTTTTACTTATAAATAGTTCCAGAGATAATTGGGAAAAACTCTGTAGCCTATATTATAAATTCTGACTCTGCACTAGTTTATTTTGAGCAATGTCTCCTGAAGGATTGAGTCCCATTTAACACTGCAAATATAACCCACCTGAGCAAGACCTCAGGTCCCTCCTTTGGCCATGCACTCAGGCTGCTGAATGCTTGGACATAAAAGCTTTGTATGTATTTCACAGATAACCAGAGAACACTGCATATGAAGTACAAACTAGTTTCTGCAGTTGTTGCATTAGTGAAGGGCTACAATCAAACTAGCTGACTCTGCAAGAACGTAATCCCTGCATCATATATTGATCTTGATTACTGCTTGTAACAAATGCTATCTCATTATTTCTTTTGTGAAATCATAAATCCACAGAATTAATAGCAATTTAGGGTGTCGCTTTCAAACCCAGCTGAAGTTTCCCTTCATCTCATGGTTATTAACGTGTATTATTTTTGTTCTTTATCCAAAACACAGTATTTTGGAAATTATGACGGAACATCCGGAGAGGACAGAAACATGCTTCCAAAGTATGCTACTAAAAGGAAAGCAACTTTAATAATAACAGCAGCAAGCATTAGCTTCCGTGTGACCAAAGCTCAAACTCAATTTAACAGACACGACAGCCTTCATGAGGGAGGAAATGTCTGCTTTGCTCAGCTCAGGGTGAGCTTTGCCATAGAGTTAAGCAGGTCATAATTTCAACCCCAAGAAAAGAATTCAGGAACAAAAGTAAAAAAACAAAGGAACTGAAAATAGCCATTTTCCTGGTCCCACATACATGGCAGCTTTTCGGCTGAATGTTTTCCTGCATTTTGCTACCTATGACAGCAAAGAAACAGGCCTGTCAAACAATATGACAAGAAAATGGTGAACTCCAAATATTTCTGGTTTTATTGTTGACAGTATTACTCAGGAAGTTAGTTATAAAATCAAACTAAGTACTGTAATATCCAATATATGCTGTTTATATTCATGTAGTCATAATGAAATGCTCTTGTTGGCTACAGTATCACTTAAGAGCAGAGCAATTGATCCCTTCTGAGAGTCAGTGACACCCCAAAGTACCCCAGGCAAGAGAAGAAAGAGGAGTCTCATTTAAGATGGCAGATTTAGCTGCAGCTGGTGCTATAACTATTAGAATACAGTAGATGAGGATCTTTAAACAGTGGTTTAAGACACTGTACTCATCCTACTGCACAGAGTAAGAGGACTAACTGCAGGGTTCATCCCACTCCAGGTCTCCCAAACCAGTCACCTATATATTGACCTACAGCATTCACCTGCAACTTAGAAGGAATTTTTTCAGTTAGCTACATATTAAGTCATATGATGGTTTCTAATATGAGCCATTTGGGTGGGCAATATAATGTAAAAAGGTTTTGCTTCAGTTGGCATAGCAAACACATGTCAATGACATACGTAATGCACAAAATGCAAAGTGTGCAAGTACACAACTCCCTTGATCAGAATAGAGAGGAACATCTTATCCCTTCTGAGCATAGGAGATTTCTTGTTGTTCATAATGGTAACAGAATAAAAAAAAACCAACAAAAAAAAGCACAACAAAACCCAAACCCATATTTTCTAACATTACAGAAGCATGAAAGCTTTTCAGATAAAATATAAGACATGGTTAACAACAGGAAAAAAGGTGAGTACCTATCAGTGCTTTAGAACACACTACAATGTACAATGAATCAGGAATCCTTGGTTGGGAGATGGAAATACTTGCATCTGTGAACAGCCAGTTTGACTTCAGTGCCTCATGCAACAATTACTCACACATGCTTTTAAAGCAAATTACAACATTAAAATATTATCCATCACTTTAACACAATGTCCAAACTCCCTTTTATTTTACACAACCGTAACACGTTCAGCACATGTGCAGATTTGGTATTTTATCTTTCTGTGGAAGAACTCCACTGACATGATTAGGCTCAGAGGTATTTCTGATCTACACTAGATCCTTTGGGGAATTGGGATTGGATACAGAAAAGCTCTCTTGTAACATAGAAATTAGATGCTGGAGGTGGGTTAGCTGTACTTATTTTCTCCAATTTGTGTAATTTTATTTGCTTTTTCTGAACCACTTCTTTTCCACAGAGGCCCATACGGAACTAAAATGTCTAACAACGTAGTAAACAACAGCTGCAGCCACCTTTTGGCTTGCTTCTATTCCTATAGCATATTAGCAGGTTTTGCTAGTCCTTCACAAAGCTCTAAGTATTATCAGTTAAAGGAAGGGAAAAGACCTTTGAATTTCCCTCAGAGTTGACAGATATCAGCTCAAGCAGGATGCAGCATCCCCATGTTTCTTCAATACCAATCAAGTGCACTGTGATATACCAGTGCAACACATCTCAAACACTAACCACCAGATCATGCAGCTGGTCTTGAATTTACTTACTGTTTGTACAGTAAGTAAAAATTTCCCTTGTCAGGGATGAATTCATCACCTGGATCACAGCATTTGAGTCTTACACCACATACTCCAGAGCTCCCTACAAAGCAAGCTGAAGGTAACATGCTGGATGGCACACACAAAAAAATCACCAGGGAATTCCCTCATTTCAGGTCTTTTTACCACAGAAGGCATCTGTGACTATCTGCCTAATGCAGGGTGCAGACAAACCCCCCAGAACAGGACATGTCCTCAAGCAGTGCAACACCACATTCCCCAAACACCCCGCTAAAAGACTGCTGCATACCGAATGAGTACTGCTCAAAAACCCCTGCATGTTTTAGCCATTTCTAGAAGACAAAAACTTTTGGAATTGCACTATCCTATCACAATTTCCAACACTGCCCTCCAAACTCTCCATGCCCCTTGTTTACCCTTCGGAACCTCCTGAGGCAAAATGACATTAGGGGCTGCTGGGCTGCACCCCACGCTCCGGCAACATGGCGCCTTCTGCTCCCTCCTCAGAGAGGGGGCAGAGGAGTCGGCGGGATTCCCACAAGCAGGGGCACTTGCTGCCATGTGGGATGCCCTCCCCTGCCCAGCCTCAGCTCCTAACCCAGACAGACCCTTGCTGCTTCCCATGAAGTGGCTCCTAAGGCCCTGCTGTGCCACGGCTGTGGGTTACCGGCCATGCCTCAAGGGTCACAGCCTCAGAGCCTCCCGAGCAGGTTTGCAGCCCCACACCCTGCCAAGGCAGGGCTGAAGAATGGCTTCTGCCCGCTCCCCCCTGCCCAAAGGGGTTCTCCCCACAGCCTTACCTTTTCCACGGGTGCCGAGGACTGCTCTCGCCAGAGTCCCTCACCTCTCCCCTGCCCAGGGAGGAACAAAGGCAGACTCACACTGCAGCCATTACTGCCCTTCCTTCCCCGCCCAGAGACAGCCCCAGCTGCCCCTCATCAGGGCCTGCTGCCCCCGCGGGCTGTGCACAGGGCACACCCGGGCCCAGCACCCCCCCACCTCTGAGGGGGCAGCCAGGACATGCAGGAGCAAACCCCATGAGGGTGGCTTTCAGGGTACATTAGACATTTTTCTCTTCTACAGCATCTGCTCAGTTTAAGGCCTATCCTTCTTAAGGATTTTAGTTTAAGACCTATCTTTGTGGAGAGCAGCAGTCCCCATCCTCCCCCCTGCTGCCAGTCCCTGCCCTCAGCTGACCAGAGCTGTTGCAGCTGCAGCTGCTTTCACGCTGAGTTACTATTTCCGAACACTTGCGTGGTGCATTTGCAGTTGTTGGAAGGCCACCATTCCAGAGCAGCCCTTCTAGTGCTCGAGCTGTCATTTCATGCATCCAGACCATGTTTCTGGCAAGGGCTTTATCATCTCTTGTCCTCATGACAATCCTCTTTTCACTTTCAGAGTAACAAAGTATTACCTTAAATAACATCTACTAAAATGGTAAAATTAATGCATATCATGCATTTTTTTTCTACCTCTGAGTTTGTCCTCAAGTCTCTTCCTTCAGAAAAAAAATCTGCCATGCTCCTGCAACATAATTCAAACACACCAGCCCTAGATCAAAAATGCAGCCTGCAACCTCTGCCCTTTCTGGGCTTGAGATTCTTGGTCTTTCATTCCTCTAAGCTCTCTGCTATCCTGTGCAATACCAAGCAACGTGGCTGCCTACTTCAAGTTTTATATGTAAAAAATAATTTTCTGTTTTCACCACTTACCTGGCTGCTGTCCTGCCAACTCTGGCTCAAGCTCACTTCTGTCACCCTCTTCCTCATCTAATGCTACCTTGTGTAGCATGTAAGGGCCAACAGTGTGAGGATCTGCTTTGTACTCTTATTACGCTTGTGCTGTATTTGTACATGCTCTCCTATAAAGGCCTGGGTTTTGTATTTTATACAGGAATTCAGGATGACACTCCTAATTTAAGAAAAAAGTATTTTGTACCATATTAGCTTTTTTTTTTTTTTTTAATCAGCAGTGAATAATTCAGATGTTGGCCAATATGAGGGTTTGCTTCCTAAGTACACATCTCACTTTGCAACTACCACCCATGTTTGTTCTCCAAAAAGGATTGCAGGTTTCTCTCTCCCCCTCCCCTCCCACAAGCATTTGATAATGATCACCTCTCATTTTGCAAGAAAACCTGCATAGTGTTTTAACTGTCATCTTTTTCAAGGGCTGTATGACTATTTCTTCTTACAGTGTCTAATGCACAGTCTGATCATGTTTGTGATTTTAAAAGGAACAGTTTTACTTAATGCAGCAAAAGCTCAGGTTTGTTTTAACTACCTATTAGCAGTCTACCAAAAATCAAGTGGTTATGTTACATATCATGTTCCTTTAAGAGGAGAAAAGTTCTAGTAGCCTTAAGTCCCTCAAGTATTTATTAGTACTGATGAGTGCTATTTGGGCCCACTTTTACTGGAGTATCCCTTCTATGTTTTGTTTCTTCCCTATGCACATATAAAATGGAATGGGTGTGTTTGCTGTGTGGTTTATGATTGAAAACCATTCGCTATATGCATCAAAGGAGATTTTGTTTTAGGTGTGCTGTTTGTGTTTCGAACTGTTAGGAATTATTCTTACAAGAAAAAACACTATTAATCACATAATAGCTCAAAATAATATTGGCAATAATTACCCTAGTAATAGGAAACAGCATGGTATTAGCAATTTTTGGTCAGCCCACTGGTCCATTTTGCCTTCTCTACTGTCTCTGACAGCAGCTCATGCTCAGCTACACTGAAGAAAAAAAAATAAAATAATTATAACCAAATTGTTTTGATTAAGGCAATAAACATCAAGCAAAGGCATCCATATTATACTATATGGATAAAATTCTGTGTTATTCATCATTCCACATCTGAGAATACCCATATAACAGATAAGTATGCTACATCATGGAAAGAATGGCTCAAATTTGGAAATTAAGAGACTTGATAGTGCCTCCTTTGTACCCATCCCCGGCAGCTGATAATAATTTGGCTAAGTCTGTGTTTGATAAACTAAGCTGTGATGTTCTACTGGAAATACACTTATAGTAATATTAACAATGGTATTTTCAATGACCGGAGTTCAGCACACTTGATGTTGGCTTCACGTTAACCTCTTTCCTCAGGGCTGTTAAATTTAATTCCAAAGAGCGATAATCACATGTCAAATGCTGAGGGTGTTTGAAAGCCAGGCTCAGATCTGGTTTCACAAACTGGCTCCTTATCCCTTACAGCAGACCAAACTCAATCACCCACCCCATTCCCCTACCCACTGAAGTAACAAAATATAGGTGTAAAACTTGAATTAGCCACTAGTTTTAGAACACTTTGAAAAACAAACTCTTTCCTGTTTGGCTTTAATTATATCCTAGCACCTTCAAGAGTTCTAGGCACCTCTAGGGAACAAGTCAACGGTGATCATCTCTGCTTCTCAAAAATGTCTTATCTAAATTTAGACATGATCAAACAAGTAAAGGTCAGTAACACAAAACAGGGAGTGAGCCAAGCAGCAAAGGAGATTTTGGTGAGGTTATAATGCCGCTGCTCAGAGTAAAGCAAAGGAGTTCAGAAGTCTTCCTTTGCTACTGGAGATGTGGGTGTATGGGATCAGGTTCCATGGCCTGCTTATCTGCAATTCTTCCCATCTGCAGTTTGAGCTTTCCTATACTGCACTCTGTCAGATACCTGCCTCTTCCCTTTCTAATTCTTTGATCACCTGTCCAATAGATGAATGTGCACTAAACCGCTTACTTGTGCTATTTTAGTCTCTGCATCAACTCATTGCTATGTTAGGCATTAACAGCCAGAGCTTGCTTTTCCTCTGCATCTCTCTACTTCGTGATGTCCATAGCCTTCATAATCTCTATTCATCCTGGCTTGGTGAGAAGAAAATATATACAACATATATATGTGTGTATATATAGCCTAACTTCTAACATGCAGCAATGAGAGCAGTAATACAGACACTTGTACTCACCAGTGTCACTGAAGGCCTCACGACATTTTCATGTAACTCAGATTGATAATGAAAATTAATACAAATCAACGAGTTGGAATCCCAGGATAAACTGAACTATCTCTGTCTGTTTTGATTGCACACACTCATTTCTTGCTTAAAGTTATCAAGTTGTCTCAAGATAACAGCATCAAAATAAGGAAAGGTGTCCTTATCTCAAATATTGTATGAAATTAATTTAAAACAATTTAGCTATGAATAATGTTTCCCTGTGAAACGGTGAAAAGGTCTGAGAAAAGTCAAAAAGTTGCAGAGAACTGTGATTTCAGGAAATATCTGAGTATCATAAGGCAACACGCACGCAGTGACGCAGGACAGGGGATAAATATTTTTAAACTGAGGCCTTTCTGACAACAGCTAAAAAATTTCATGGTAGCTCATAGCAAGTTGCTAGGGTACACATGACCTTATTGACAGTAATATTTAGATTTGATAGCAAAAATGGAAAATCTGCTTGCATGACAAAAATCTGTGCGCAGTGTTCTTTGAACTAAAACACATTATCATAGGAAATAGCTACGTGTTTGTTTTTTATTCTTAGGCTGAGAAACTGGTCACATATAGCACTGTGTGGTCAGCTGTGTGGTTTTAACAACTGAAATAATAATTGATAAAAATTAGTTTATCTTAAAAAGTATTTTCTCTAGAGAAATTTGTGTTATTAAAGAAACAGGTCTCGGAAGACTATTTCTGCAGAAAGAAAAGGATACAAAGCTTAGATATTTTAGGGTTAAAAACAGATGTCTGATTGCTGTAGCAACAGTATGATACTTGCTGAGCTTGTGGTAAGTCCTACAGCCTGCCCTGACACTGCCAATGTACATAATACACCCAGTGGTCAATGACATGATTCTACATACCATAACTAACTCCTCAATTTGTTTCTGGCTTTGGTTCATTGTCACTTGATGGGCTGTTTTCCAGGTTTTCAGGCATAGCTACGTATTCATATCAAGAAAAGGAAACTTACTGCAAGCTCTCCTTTGAGTCCGACCCTGAAGTGGAAGAAGCCAAGTTAATTCTGACTTAAATTTTGACATGTTTCTTCTGTTGGAAAACAGTTCTGAAGGTGAAGAAAACTAGCTGTTTTGAGTAAAGTAAGAAAAGCAGATGAGATTTTTGAACTTCACTTTGAAACAAGTACATAAATTACTACCACTAACTCAGGAGGCACTAGGAACAAGCTGGATATTTTGAATAGAAGATCTCTGCAAATTTAAAAAAAGTATCATAAAGAAAACTATCTTACAGACATCTCAGAGAAAGAGGCTGTCCAACTTCATCAAAATTCAACAGTAATTGCATCACCAGCTCTCTAGAGTGGGTTTTTTTTTGAAATACCAATCCTAAATCATTTGCCTATACGAAACTCTACAAAGATTTGAATTAAACAATGCATTTTGGATTTAAAAATGTCAGTGTAAGCATTTGCTTCAGCTATCGCATTGAAGTATTTGTCACTGATAACGTGCTCAGAAATAAAAATCAAAGTTTTAACTATTGTGATGGCACAAAACCAAGGCAATATATGCAAAACCTGGACGTGAAAATATTTAAACATGAGAGTGATTTTACCTGAGCTGTAGTTCAGTTCACAATGAGCTTAATTCATAATCACACACAATTTTGTGAAGTTATCATCTTGAACTTACTGGAGGTTTTGATGTGAATAGAATTTTTAACTCCCTGGCACTACTAAGGAAGATGGTCCACAGCCAGCATGACCTGGCAAAGCTCAGTGCTGTCAGTGTCATGCTCCTTTCTTCAGCTACCTGGTCATTTCTTCTTAAGAAAACATTTGCACTGAATGCTTGAATGCTCTTCCTGGGTGTTAAATTCAAACCAGTCTCATCTGTCCATCATTAAAAAGGGATGCTGTACCTAGTACAAAGTTTGGACAGTTAATGGAGACTTTTAACACCAAGGGACACGACGAGTTTTGGCGGTCCTGTTTGGTTGGAGGCTGAGTGCATGCTCTGAAATATAAGAATCCTTACTGAGTTGAACGGTGAGAGAAATTCATTAAACAACAACGTATACATGGATATTTTGTCAATATACACTGACAAATAAGTCATCAAAAAAACCCTATTTATAATAAACCAAGATTATGCTTCAGGTTCTTCTAGGTGAGTATGAGGGGCAAGAAGGAGTATCACTGAATACCTGAAACAACAGCTACATTTCAGCTGTCTCTTTCCAGGATAATATTGTAGTCCTTTTAGCCTAAGTATTCCCATCGTCTATATATAACAAAATATCCTTACCAAAGAGCAGACAATGGAAAACAGCAACAGTAAACTTGCCACAATCAAGCACCATTTCCTATTCATAAAGGTGCAAATTCTGTCACGTAAGCAAAATTCCAAGAGCAAGGAAGACTCTTGAACTATATGGTGCAATCTGAAGCTGGACAAAGTGTGATTTCCCATTAGATGTTGACAAGTAGCACTTAATGAAGTAGAGATTAGATGAGACCACTGTGAAAAAGACAAATAAGATATTATCTTGGCTAGTCAGGACTAGCAGTTTGGAATTACAATTCAGCTGCCACGAGTACATCTCCTGGTTTGTAGGGTCTGCATAGAGACCAAGGTATAAACAAATTATCTTGGAGAGTCTGCATTTAGAACACAGCTTTTACCTTTTGTTCCAAGATTGGGTTTTGAGAACTTTCTAGGAGTAACAAATGGCGTCCACATATGAAATCAAGTATCTTAGCTTATGAAAGACTCTTTGTCTTCTCAGCGGTGACTCGGGTGAATATTATGGCAACCTCAACTCATTCCAAGCTGTGCATATTTCACAGTTGCTTGGTAAACAGGAAATGACATCAGTGTTCAGTCCCTTCGGCTCTTGATGAAGGCTCTTGAGAGTCTTGTGATGAAGGAGAAACTTTCATAACTCTCAGTGGTAAGGAAGGAAGTTAGTATCTGGGTTTTAATTACTGGAGGGTGACTGTGGATAAAGACAGTAGCCATAGTTGATTATACTTAACTGATTTGTTATTAATTAATTTTACAATTGATTGATTACACAATCTTAATGAGTAGTGAATTAAAGAGCTGAAGAGTCCCTTCGGGTGAAAAGACTCATCAGCTTAGACTGGAAAGGTCTACAGCAGAAAAAGCAAAAAAAGGTGAATTTAGTCTTTGGAGATTTTGTATGATGCAAAACAAAACTAAAAAAAATCTTATCAGCAATATTTGTATTAGCAAACCATGCCTCTGAGAGGCTAGCTCGACTGGTAAGGAAAGAGAGCACACAACAGTGAACCTGCAGCATCCTTAGTTGACAGTCAATTAAGAAAAAGTTGTATGTGAGAAAACTCAACTCAAAGATGAGAATTTCCTAAAGGAGAATGTGGATGGTAATACTGCCCTTGGCTTGCACAGTAGCCAAAATTTGGGAATCAACTGATTGAATAGAGACAAAACCCCACGAAGTAGGTGTGACAGTGATACTCGGCATGAACTTTGGCATAACTGGGGAACTGGTAGATTGATTTCAGTTTTCTGACTCCCCAAAGCAACCACAAGATAATCATGAACAGACAAAATATTTGGATGATCACAAATCTGAAAAATGAGAAATGTGGTGCAGCTACTTAAGACATATTCCCTGGAATATTACAGGCTGAAAAGGCAAAATTACAGTATTTGGACAAAATCACCACATTTTTGTTATATCTGCGATTCAGAAAATATCAGATACAAATAGTGTGTGTGGGATGTGATACAAAATTCTGAACATTTGTTCCTGGGTCTGTTAGCTGTTTGTGTATTATTACATAATACAGTGACCCACACATGTGGCATGCTAAGTATGTTCTTATTTAGTATACTAATTAAAAAGTTCCCTCAAAAATAAGGACCTTTATAGAAAATACTTGTATGTTAGATAGGAAAGAGAAATTACTGATAAAATATACCGGTAACAACTCTTCAAAACTTAACCTCAGTTCATCCCCTCACCTATTAAGTGGGCATTTTGCTACTCAGCACAGAGAAGGGCAAGCAATCTTCTTCCCTTATGTAAAGACCCTGATAATTGTCTTTTCTACAGCAGGAATGTTAGGATACACAGCATGTGAATAGCAATAGAACACACCAGAAGGAGCACATGTTTACCCCATCCCCAACTCCTCGATGGGTTCCTTTATTCTGAAAATTTTTCATAGAACATGAAGATGGGCACAGAATTTTTCCCAAGCAAATTCTCTGTTCCTAATTCTCTACTTCTGCTGCAACAATCTAAACACACTGACAAACCCTGCAGCTTATGCTATGCTAACTCCTCCACCTTTTCTCTAAGTCTTTGTTTGAACCTTCATTTTGTATAGACGAGATCCTCAGGGACACTGTGAACTTCGTGTCTTCACACCAACAGCCTATGCCTTCCATTCCTTTGTATATTCCTTATGTAAACACCACAAATATCATATATCTCATTTCAGCTTTTATTTGGGTATTTTTAAATTAAGTTGCTCAAGTCATTTTCCATCAATACAGACACTAAAAATTAAGATCAACATCTAAGGCAACATTAGCATCCATTCCAAGCTCAATATGCAAACCTTATCATCTAAGCACCACAGCATCCAAGAATTGTCACAGGTCCCCTACCTCCGTCACACGTTCCCTTTCCATTTTAACTCTTCTATCCCACACTACACTCAGGAATTCGATTTAGATGGACATTCTCAAGTACGACCTTGCCATTTTTTCTGTTTTATTTCTTAGGAACTAGATAATTTTTGCGTAAGGTGATATAAATTAGTGAGATACGTTTCAGGGTGAAAGTATGCAGTTGATTGATGTTGTGATACCATACAGGATTTGTTAAAAAAATATATATTTAACATCATTATTCAACGACTTAGTACGAACATTATCTGTTTTTCACCTTTTAGTAAAGGCTATATACATTGAGACTTGTTAGAATGACAATTTTGCTTTAAATTCTGATTGCTTTAGTTTTTAGTGCTACTGTTCACAAGTGTTTGAGTTCAGGATGCTCAAGTGCAACTTTTATGTAAGAATATTTACAAGTATACAAAAGACTACATAGTTTTTAATACACCCACTATTCTTAATACAGAGTAAATAATGATTTGTCTTGTGCCCATGGAAATATTTCAACATGTGGGTCTTGCTTTTTTCTCTTTTGCAGTAAAAGGGAAGGTTTTACTTTTCCTTAAGAAGTGTATTTATTACAAGATGGTTGGCATACATATATCACATAACATACAAGAGTTAAACTTAACGAGTTACAAAATAAGCACTGGTATGTATATTTTCATGTAACCTAAGAACAGGATCAGTATTTTACAAAGTACATATAAAAGTACTTCATATACAAAGAAAAATACAAATGTGCAAACACCATTGTCACAGGTGGAAATTTGTCAATTGAAAAAGACTAGAAAAATCCTTCATATTTTTGTTTTGAAATTGCAAATGCATTAGAACCAGCTGCATTTCCTATTGTGTGGGGTGAGATATTTCTGTTCCTTTCTGACAAAATACATTTGTTATAAAAAAACCACAAACAATGTAAGAACTGAAAAAAAATCTTGTAAGTATAGTCAGTTTGGTTAGGCTGACATTAAATTACAAGCAGAACGTCTGGAAAATGAGAAAATAGTGAATCATATATACAAACCTTTTGTAATATTAGTGTGCTATTTAACATATTAACATTTCAAAATAAAAACAATGGCATAATTACCTACATATTCTACTCAATGTCATCACTATCTGTAGACTGTAAAATTTCTACTACTTTGGGGCTATTAAAAATGTTTCACCAGGATTTTAGGCTGAACAAACACAATTTTATCAAATGTAAAAATCTATAAACAGTCTTCCAATTCATGTGCAAAAAATGTTTAAAAAGTATCAAATCACGACACATCAAACCTGATTATGTACATATTTAATAACTGTAAATGTTGTTAACTAGCTAGTATTGTTCTGCTATAAATAACTTACCTTTGTCCTGCAAAATGTCTGCATTTTAAAGATTTCAGTGCAAGTGCTTGCTTCATTGTTTAGTGCATTATCATGTTTGTTATTTTTTATTTTACAGTGAGCAGAACAGCATATAAATTAACATATACAACTCACACATAAGTGATCTTTCTTCTACTGAATTCTTAGTTTGTTGTTTTCCATTTCTCCTGGATAGCATTGGCCAGTTTTCTTTCATTTATCCCGTTGTAATTGCAAACAGAATCTAAAATAAAAGTGCTATGATCTTCAGATAATCCCTAGAATTTGAAATTCCATTACAACATTGCAGAAGCACTCTGTAGAGAACAAGATTAGGGAATAACCTGCACACTGAGAAGACACTTGAAAGTCTGGTATCGGGCAATTGCACTTTTTGGTCTTTAAAAATATCAACTGTCTATAAACATTGGCAACCTGATGTATTTGTCACTGGACTCACAAGCTTTATTGATTTTTTTTTTTTAAGGAATTGTAGACAGCTTCCCTCTTATTCAAAACCAGCTTGGAAATAAGAACATTCTGCTTAAAAGTATGAATAAAGTGAAAATACACTGCCTGTTGGAGGGAAAATTTCTACAATTTCCTTTGGACAGGTTTTCTAACAGAACAGCTCTGAAATGAGAAAACCAGGATTAGATGACAGTGCAAATGCATCCCACTTTTATCACTAGAAATTGTACAGAAGAAAGTGGAAATTCAGGATAAATGGATTATTATTTTTCAAAGTCGTCCCTGCAGAAAAAAAATAGCAGTTACAGTGGTTGTAATTAAACAGAAAAGGAACTTTAGCATTTTATGAACTTTTATGTCTGAAATGTAAGGAAGGCTGGTTGTCTGTCAGTAAATTTCAGAACTTAGCTTCTTACAGGAAGAGGTGCTTGAGACATGTCTTTATAATGGAATGTTTTTCCTTGCTATGCATCTGAAATGCAGCTCTGGATCCTATCCATCCACTGTTGAGCACTCTGTGCATCCTGGGCGCAAAAATTGTACACACGTTTATTTGTCTTCAACTGCAAGGGAATAATAAGAACGTGAAGACAGGCAAGGCAACACACAAAACAGAAAAAGAAACTTGCCAACTTTAAACTGTAATATTCCATGTACTAATTGGGTCTGAATATAACAATTTTTGAACTTCTGCTATTGAGAGTGAGGGCCAGATCAGAGCTGGGTAAAAACTTTTTGTCTTGAGTTGGCATGACAGCTCCTTCCCAGCTCACACCTTCCAGCAGGACTGAAAGTAGTAGGTTAACTAAACCAAGAAAAAGTTTCCCCTGAAGATCAAGTAAAGATCAGAAATACTTACATCAAAAAATGCTTTTTCACTTGCATGTTTTGGGGCTCCAATTGTTGGAGAAGCAGGAATCACAGTTTCTACTTCTGCAAGGTCTATGTGTCCCTTACAGCTTGTGTCCTCACCGGAGTCATAGTATCGCAGCTAGACCCACAAGAGGAAAAAGAAAAACATATCCAGATGTGCTGTTTAGATGGATCTTTCACCACTTTTTCCCTTTTCCTGGACACAACTTGGGAGCATGGAGTGGTAGGGGTGGGAGGCACACATTATTAGGACCCGAGGACATCAGACATGGGAAATTTCTGAGACACAACTGACACTAACTCTGGCTTTGGTATCTACAAAATGGTGGGACTGGTGATTGCCCTTAACTGGCCAGTCCTCTATTTGACATCTCTGGGCAATAGCAAAGTCTCTACCGTCTGCTCCTGTGCAGACATGGAGTTGGGGGAGGAGCATTTTGTCAGCAGAGTTTCAGAGCAGAGCAGTTTCTAATAGTCATGTATTGCTCCTGAGAGGATGTGAAGGATGAGAGCAGAACCTGGTGTTCAGGACCCAGCATTCCCTACCAGTTTTTCTAACACAAACCACCTCTGCAGTGTGAAATGCACTGAAACTATCACAAAAGCTTTTAGGCGTTAACCAAGGAGTTAACAACACTTACTCCCTATATTTTAAGAATTTAAAGTGATCAGCAAAAATGGAAGTATAATTCTAGATAATTATAAACTACATCGAAAACTCACTTTCCTATACTGCACTTAGTGGATGAATGAATGAAGCCTGGGGTTTGTGTTGGGTTTAGGTTTTTTTTCTCCTTGCAAAGATACACTGATATGAAAGTGAACCACTCTGTAAACTGAGTATCAATATGCAAACAAGTTCCAAAAGAGAAAATCTGATACTTGCTTTAAGAAAAAAGTAAAATAAAATAAAAAATAAATCCCATGCAAAATAGTAAAGCAAACCTTCCCAGTAAAGGTCAAGCAACAGAATTCCAACTAAGATTGCTCTGTATTTCTCCTACATCTATGATACTCAGGAGGTTATTTGGTTATACAAAAACTGTAAAAGTATTTTTTTTTCTTCTGCAAAATGAACCTTTTCTCCTGTAGATCAAGAAAAACAATTATAATCAGCACATTTGTTGGTATTTTACCACACTAACCTAGAAATCCTCAATTAGCATTAAAAAACACTACTGTCTTTATCTATATTACATGTTTTTTTTAACTGTACTGAATACAATAAACTAATATTTCAAGGCAAAAGCATAGAGGAGGCTGAGAGGTTACAACCCACACTGTGTGGAATATTTGGCTCACTCAAGATTACTGCCTGATGACCCAACATTATTTAAAGTACGTAAGACCACAAATTTCCACTGCACAATTCCCAGCATACGTTGTAGCTTGGGTAAAATGTTTAGAACAGCTGAACTCCTCTGGTTTTAGTTCTCCTTTCTGTACCATGATTTGTCAGAATATTTATTAATTATTTTGCTACTAAATTTACATCACTATGACTCATCAAAAATACTCTTATATGTGGCACCTGAAATTATTGTTCAATCTCAAAGGTGGCATTTCAGGACTTACAGGAATACAGATTTTAACTCATTTTAAGTCCTTTACAAAATTCAAGTTCATTTTAGTGATCTGTGATGTTGTTCTCCATGTTTGAGAATACTTTCATAAAGACATCTCAGGTCAGCTTTCTCAAATACAGAAAAACACTAATAAGTGAAGTGAGATAAGTGAATTTTTCTGCTGAAGCAATTTAGATTATGATTTTCCAGAGCGTATGATGCCCTTTCCTTTGCAAAGAAAAATGCTCATGGCAAAGTGCCTGAGGCTGGACAATAGACACTAGGCATACCAAAACTACTACAGTTTCAACACGAATGCCTGAATCAAACTTGCTATCAGTTTCCATATTAGCTCTCAGCATCCCAACTGCACTCTAGGAAATACCTTTTAAATTTTTCACCCTCTAGTTCAGAAAGAGTTTGAGTTCTCTTGGAAACTAAAGAGGTCATATTAAAGGGTAAATTATGCTCACCACTTAATTGCTTAATGACACTGTGAAGTTAGCAGTGCTTTAAAAAACTGCTTGTATTCCACAATGCCCAGAAAATGTCTTCAGGCACTACCTGGATTTTAATTCCTTATGTACAAAGCAGGCAAAAAATGTCTGGGCCCAAACAATAATGCATGACTTCCAGTCCAAGAAGTCTTTTATGATTATGTGCTAAACAGTTATCATTTTTTTAAAAAACCCAAAATACTAAAAAACCCTCTGCCTACTCAGAATGCTCTATCAACTACAAGATACACAAGATAAACACAGATGCATGGCCTATAATGATGCAGCACAGACATCCCATTTGAAAAGAAGCACTATTAATATTATCTATAAAATCAATCTATACAAATCCAGTAACTAAAACAGCAACAAAATAGTCATTTAAAAAAACCCAACTCCATTATCTGAAAAGGTTTTACCTGGTGTTTTGTCACATCCAGCACAAACCAGCGAGGTTTCCAACCTTTAAGTAAAGCCCCTCTTTTGTATAGCGTACCTTCAAAAGATCTGAGAGATACAGAAAACACAAACACTGGTGATACATAAAAACCCCCAAATGCCTACATCCATATTCAAACACTTGTGCTACTGCTGTATTAACAAATTTGTTTTAAACCAATAGTTTAGTTATTGGTAACTGTGAGACACTGATAATCCCTGTTTCAGTACCTTGGATTGATAAAATGGGCAGCTGCCGTTTCCTTGAAGTTTGAAGCCCACCCATCACGACAACAAAAAGTAATCCAAAGTGCAAATAAGGAATAATGTAGTCACAAAAACATTCTGTGCATGTCCAAATCTCTTTTTTTTTTTTCCTGAGGCAGAGACTTTCACCAATCTAATACAAGGTTCATCAATACTCTGTGATTTTTCAGTTTACCTATTTTCATCATTCTTTGATGTGAAATGATTGTACAGTGTAGTTGTTCTTCTATCTACTCCGTTAGAGGGAGAGATGCTTGCACTCTGTTCCTCACCCAGCCCACTGTCAGGTATTTCCAACAAAGACCTCTTTTGATAGGAATGTAGATTAGCTGACATCATCCCTGAGGAGCCAGAAGCATGTCTCCGGAGCTAAGAAAAAGATGAAAAGAAAAAAGGTCATGCATTGTCCTTATTAATATTATCTGTAAAATCAACCTATACAAATCCAGTGGTCTTAAAAAGGTCTTGAACTGTGAGACTGTCCCAGCATCATACGGATTATGCACGGTACAACATATAAATTGTGAAATATTACAAAGCCAAAAAAAAATCTTCATAATACAAGTTATTGCTGCCTCAGAAAAAAAGTCAGAGGGATGGCAACTTAATGCATTTCTTAAGCAAAAGGATTCACATGGTGTGAGAATTCAGTACTTCAGAAAAGCCTTGTAGATTCCAGTGATATAACCTTGAACAATGTCTCTCCTGCTTCCTCCGAAGCATCTAGAAGCAGTCAGATATTTGGATATAACAAATTTCCCTAATTTCATAGGGAGGGGAGGGGAGGGGAGGGAAGGAGGAGAGGGAAGGGAGGGAAGAAAGAAGAGTGCAGTTTCCAAGAGCTACTTTATAGATCCAAATCATTTTTGTATAATCTCAATAACCTGGAACAAGAGGGATCCTGAATTTGGTCTTAATCTAAATGACAGCATCCTAGAGATAAGAGTTGATAGGGGTTGACCCTTAGCCATTGCATTTATCTGAGAATTTTTAAGTAATAGCTAGGACGAGAGACTGATATCAGATATATTTCCACTTGCATTTTCTTTTCTGCTTCCAACTCAATAAAAAAAGTCCTCTGCTTTGCTAGTATAAAAGTTTTTTTTCATCTTGAATTTGTCTAGCATGTAAAGTGAACTTGAATAACTCTGACAGATACAAAGAATATTGCTTTCCTGTGAGCAAAGGACAAATGCCAAGGTAGTGCTGCTAAGTACCCATTAGATGGAGGCTGGCAAATTGGAACAAGCACATGAAACTGCAGCCTTAGGGTGCAGTCTTGAGCTGGTAACTCACTGTGCCAAGTTTATAGAGAAAGCTCACAAGAAGCAGTATCTAACATTGTTCCTAGTGCATGCAGATAGCAAAGAGGCAGCTTTTGACTTGGAAAACACCTATTTTTTTTACCTCAGTCAGGAATTGGAAGCACAAGCAGAAGACTTCTCACATTTACTAGAATCTACAATTCCAAATTTCCATTTTGACATGGAAATATCTTCACTTGTCTCTGAAACCCTGTGATGCTCTTTTGGCTACTTTCAGGAATTGGTTTTGGGCTTCAAGAATCTTTTAAATATGAAAAGTCATATATTTGTGTATTAGTAAAATGCTCATGCTCATTTTGTCTGTATGCCTTTATCTACTCTGGAATAGCAATTAGATAAATAGCACAAGTATAAATGTGTTTTCCTACATGCAGAAATACAGAGCCAGTGCCATGGGTTACAACAACATATTCCATTTTTCAAAAGCAGTATTCTACTCCAAGAAATACAGGGATGTTCTCAGTGCAGCAGGTAGCCTATACAGCAGTAGTGGAATTACTCTATTGGGTGAGCTTTTCTACTACTTACATTGTCTTGTCTGGTGTCATCCTTTAGATTCATTTTGACCCTTTCCCACAAAAGCTGCCACCTTTCTGGGCTCTGATTTAATTTACTTTCCAACCTTTCAATTTCCTGAAAAAAATAACAAGGGTTTTCTTAAGGATAAACATTTCCAATGGATCGCTTCCTGGAAGTAATTTTTACACAACCATTTTCCAGTCAATATTTTGACACGGGAAACTTTTCGGCCACGTTGCCCAGCAAAGTACAAAACCCTCTGACAAACCAGCTATAAACTGAAATCACCCAGATGAGGAGTCAAAGGCAACCGAGTACAGCATCAGCCACATTGTCCTTCTTGCATGTCACGGGCTGGAGGAGCCGTTACGCTTTCGGTTCTCTGTCAGTTCTCCTGAACACACAACATTCAACACCAATTGCCATAAGAGATAAGGAGGGGCTATATTTTCTAAAAATATTTACAAAGCCCCGATTCTGTGCTGTGACACCAACGTTGTACATTGCCAATGTTAACATTGACCCTGCTTTATAAAATGGGATACGAAGCTGTAAGAAAAGGAGGAAATGAAACAGAAAGATTTATTCAATTTGGATGCCAAACTGTAACAACATGTTCTTGTTGTGGAACTTGGGAATATGACCCATGATGATAACCTCCAGTTAGGGTTATTTCCTGTTAGTAAGACAGTGCATGCAAAGTTCAGCAAAAAAAGGCAATTTCATTAGCTTCTGTTTACTTGTGAACACTCATCAATACATTTGTCATTACTCTGACACCGGGTCCATATTCCTTGCCACGCTGCCTTTCTATATTTTTAGCTTTAACAACTAAATTTTTAAGAAAATCCGATATCAAATGAAAAACTCAATTTTACAAATCCAATTAAGAATTGATGATGGAACAAAAAATTGCCATAGGATAGAGAATTACCCTGCTATATAAAAACCAACTCAATCCCAGGACGTTTACTTTCAAAGTAAGCCTCTGACTTTATTTCTACTATACAAGATTATTAAAGCAGATTTTGTAATTTTCTCTAACTCCTATGGGCCTTTTAGAATGCCAGTTTCTTCAGGAAATTATTATTGATTGAAAGACAGAAAATTACTCCATTTTTAAGATAAGAAAACATTTTGACCAGAAAATTAGCTAAATTTTGAACTCTGAGGTGAAAATAAAAAAGCCATTATTTGAGAAGCTTTATACAGAAATATTTTGTTCCTGTTACACTATCTCTCAAAACTCTTCCTTGCTGAAGGTAAATTAGAAAACTCAAAAGTAAGGCTAAATAAATCTGTCTTAACAGCGAGAATCAAACCAGAAGTTTTAAATACTGAAGGTATTTGAAAGCCACATATACATTAAATATTATGGGACTCTTTTCTTGCCAAGAAACAAAACCGGAATGGTTTTGCTCGGAGTATCTTCATAGGTAGACACAACAGTAAGGAATGGTGAACACAAGCCAGGCTAATGGCTTCTCTATTTTCCTTGTTCTTCTTTCAAAGTGCTAAGTGTAAAAGGCTTCCTGATGGATACATGCAACTGAATCAATTTACCACAGACTTTTTATGCAAAGGCATACAGGGTCTTTAGTGCTAAAAGTTAGTCAGGTTTTAATCTGACCATTCTCTTTCTGCCCGAGTCTTGACTTCTGAGTTCAAGTCTTTCACTGCAGAATCTGGAAGTAACTGAAACTTGTTACTTAGCAACTGGGTCACATTCCTTCTTTTTTGGCTCCACAATGAGTAGTGCTTCCAGAACTTAAAATGAAAAGCTTTCAACAATCTCTTATATATAACTTGAAAATTTAGGAATAAATTCTTCTTTAATAAACCCCATGTAAAAACTGTACATGGCAATAAATCATTAAGATTTACTCTTGCCCCTTCAGTTTTAAATTTTAGTGAAAATGACAGATTTTATTTTTTTTTCCTTCTATGTGTGGAATGGACTATATATAGCTGCATTTCCTTGAAAGAAAAATCCTTACTTGTATCTTTCTGCTTCATCTCCTGTTGCCTAGACTTGCAGGAGCAGAAGTCAATATGTATATAAAAAAAAGGTTGTAACAAACACAGTTATGTGAATACCCATTTCCAGAAAGGAGTCATTAAAAGGAACTGGCATTACTGAGCCTATCAGAAGCTGCATCTGCTAAGTAATCTCATATTGGAAAGGTACAGACAGGAGTTCACTCTGCAGACACTCTAGAACTGTGGAGACCGATCACCACCTCTGCATCCACAAAGTGGTTTTGCACACACAAACCAACCTGGACCAAGTCCTGCACTGCTGAACTGTCTTGACTGTGACAGAGCACCCTGCTTTGGAAGTCCTTCCTTGTCAGTATTTTCTCTAACTGAAGGTTATAAACCAACTCACAATCAGAAATGTTACTTTTCTTGTTTTGCTGGTTAGCCAATGGCCCCTTATATAGCTTTAGTTCTTCACTGTGTGTATTTCTGGAAGAGTTCATTTGTCTGACTGTTACCCTGAAGTGGCATCTTCTGATTTTGCCAACCTCCTTCTGAGCAATCACCATCTAATGTTAAGTGATATAACCCAGGTTCATCTCTCTCAGTACTTAAAAGTACTGGAATCTGAGCCACTTTCAATGGGTTGTGGGGACTGAATACCCTTTCAGAACATCGGCAAATTAGTGGGAAGGAGTGGAGATGTGTCTGCCTGGAGGATTTAACTTGCATTTTCACTGAAACATAGGTAGATTACTACTTCTAACACAACCAGCCAACAGGCACATGTCACAGAATGGCTGGAAGGGAGCTGTGGAGGTCATCTGATCCAACACTCCTGCTGAAGCAGGACCCCCTAGAGCCAGTTGCCCAGGACAGTGTCCAACAACAATGCAAACTCCACAACCTCTCTGGGCAACCTGTGCCAGTGCTCAGTCACCCTCACAGTGAAAAAGTGTGTCCTGGTGTTCAGATGGAACCTCCTGTGTTTCAGTTTGAGAGTTTGGCTCAACCTACTTTACACCTTCTCTTCAGATACCTATATACCTTGATAAGATTCCCCTTCGAGCCTTCTCTTCTATGGGTTAAATGGTCCCAGGTCTCTCAGCCTTTCCTCATATGAGAGATGCTCCAGTCCCTTCATCATCTTGGTGGCCATTTGCTGGACTCTCTCCAGCAGCCCCATCTCTATCTTGTACCAGGGAGCCCAGAACTAAGCATAGTACTCCAGGTTTGGCCTTAGCAGGGCAGACCAGAGAGAAAGGGTCACCTCCCTCAACCTGCATGTGACACTCCTGATCCAACCCGTGATACCACTGGCTGTCATTGCTGAGGGCACATTGCTGGCTGATGATGAGGTTGCTTTTTGGATCTGCTTTGGAACATTTGTCTCCAAAGTGTACTTGGGAGAATTTAAGATTTGAACAATCTAGCTCATACTTGTTGGCTGCCTCTAATGTGGTAGAAGTTAACTGAGAAGCTTTACACAGAATTTTAAAATGCATTTTATCACCTGCAATCTTTAAAAGGCTTCATTTAGGACTCAATGAATGAAATGTAGAGAATGGTTCATTTCCTACAACTCATAACCATAAGGATTTAGGGAAACTATAGAGACACACACACCCCTCACTACGAGATGGATTGTTATGTATAAAAACCACCTTAGAACATTTAATGCTAAAAAATTACACCTTTTGTTCTTCACAGAAGTGCACCACATATGACCAAGGAAAATTCTGAATGAAGACACGCAGCAACTTCTCTGCTTTACATCCTGAACAGCACTATCTAGTTTTAAATTGAAAAACAGCTTTAGAACAAACAAATTTGGGTTTATCATTATAAACTACGGGAGAATCAATCTTCCCTTAATTTAATGGTTGCAGTTCAAACATTTTTTGGATACCACCACATTCTCAATGGATTTATGATTAGAGAGGTCTTTCCCCTACATCAGCAATAGCCCTAAATTAACAACTTGTTTTATAAGAAAGTTCCCTTTGCTTTTTAAACCCAGAAGAATATTTTTGTAACCTTTATACAACCTCTTCAAAGTTTTCCAAATGTTCCTCTCCATTGCTATCTTTTATTACTAAAATCTAATTCACGAATAACATTTAAACTCTATAAAAGCTGACACACGTATCTTTAGAATATAATATGGCTAGTTTCCCTGTTATGTGGCAGCTTCTCACAGTTGTGGATACAGATAGTTTGGCATCCACCCCAGGAAGAAATGCAGAAGAACACTGCTGCTATATTCCTGATGTACTTCTGGCATCTAGTTACCTGACAGGAAAGCTCTCTGGTTTTCTGCTAAGGAATCCCTGGTATCACCCCTTCTGAGAGACTGCTCTCTCATTGCAGCTGTGAAGTTACAAGCTTTGAGAAATTCTGGTTACCTTATTTTGAGTCAAGGGGAGTTTCACAAGTGATTGTTGGTTTGTTTGTTTGTTTTTGATGGTTTTGTTGTTTTTGGTTTTTTTTTAACTGGGCATTGCTCCTGTGTTTGATCAATGATGATTGGAAGGAATGGACCAAAAAGAAGTTTGAGGAATGTGACAGAATAAAGCTAATTCTCTAGCAAAAGCAAGTCTGTTCTTGAAGACTCAGATGCATTCAAAAACATCCTGCCTTAGACTTTGCTAAAAATCATCTTCGATTCTGGGGAGTTCAGGGACCCACAGCATATCCCAATTTTCCAGGCACTGAAATATTAGGCTCCATAATCCCAGCTTTAATGTAAGGTAAAGTGTGCAAATAATTTTTGAAATAAAAAAGTGTACATAGTGATGTGTGTCTAAATATGCATATGACTTGAAGCAGGAGCTTCAATTAGGACTGTTAATTAAATATAAACAATCAACATCTAAGAAAATGCAGATGTTAAATCATTCTAAATAACTACAACAATTATCATGATAATGATTCATCTTCTAATGAAGAAAGGGGAAAACTTAATCAGCCTACATGAGTGCAAACAAGAAAAAGCCAAAATCAAGCATCTATTTCAAGTACAAAATATTCTGAAGGGGCAAAATTTACCAAAAATTGGTCCTAGTAAACACAACTAAGAGCAATCACGGAAAGCTTTTTTGAGACATTTTGGCCAGTATGTTCAGTTTATGCTTGTGCATCTGCCTCCCCCTTGTTAAAATCAACTCAGACTCTGTTCTCTGACTTACTGGAAATCTGGGTCTTTGTCATTTTACCACACACCTACTTTAAACTGAGTAGAAAGAGGATGAGAAGGCTAGATTCAACATTTGCCCAAATTAACAGTTCCTGCATTCCTGATAAAAGGCAACCTAAAAATTTCTTATGCTACCTACCTTATTATTTAAAAAGGAGTGGGGGAAAAAAATGAATCCATGACTGGCTTTCTCATAGTTATTAACTACTATTTAAGTGTATTGCCAGAAAGGTGTTCATTCAGAACACAATGTATGCAGGAAGTCTGATTGATTCCCAGACCAATAAACACTTCCCAAGATCAGCCAGTGTCACTAAACACCTGTTTTGACATCTATCACGATCCATTTTCATAGCAGTCTCAGGCAATAACTTAAATAAGAAGGAAATACAAATTTCATGAGCGTAAGAGAACTTACTGTTCTGTGTAAGACATGTACTTACATTTAAAAGGCTGCTGATGGCATCGGGTTGGACTTTTTTAACATCATCGTAACATGGCCATACTATTTTCCTCTTAGTCCGAGCGAGCGAGCCATCCGTTTGGTCAGCTTCCTCAGCACCACTGCATTTGGCAGTTACCATGGTCCAATCATAGGAAGGACCTGTAGCCAAAATCTCTTCTACATAATAATCCCACTTTTTGAGACTGGACATATTTACATTTGGTTTTAGTGCCTAGTTGGAACAAAGTTTTATTATAATGACAGAAAGAAATGAGTTGCGTTTCAGACGTACAAGACAGTATTTTTATTCTCTGCATTATGCTAAACTGAACAGTGTATAGCACTGGAGAGCAGTGTTGCAGTTGAGACATTTCCAAAGCAAGATCTTGGCTCAGTCAGATCAAACCCTAAAACTAATGCTAAGCTCATGCACTTCCCAAAGGATTCCCAAGGACTTTGTTTCTGTGAAAACAAGTATTCAGTAGGAGAAACTGCACCAAGTGGTTTGCAGCATGTAATGTTTTGTTTTACACAATCTGTGCCAACATGAAGATAAATTTTGTAATCATTCATGTAATTAAATGAAATCGAACAACGATCCTCGTTTGCCTCAGCAGGATGCATAGACACATGTTCCAGAATCTGGCCCTTTAAATGACATTTCTGTAACTAAGGTGACTGAGAATATAAGCCTACGAGATGCTGCTCCAATCAGCGTGAGTCAACTCGGTCTACTAAATGCTTAATTCAGTTGAGAAAAATTAAGATATCAAAATATACTGAAGAAATCACTCAAAATAATAAATAATTTTTTTGGTTTTTTTAAGGAAAAAAATAATCATACCTCTATTTCAGCAGGGGCATAGAGGTAATTGAAAAAAACAGGGCTCCTTTTGTGCATCTTTTCAATACATTCCCAAATGCAAATTCCTTTTTTGGCATGTTTATCTCCTTTATCTTCAAACAATGTCCCTAGAGAAAATAACAGCAGCAAAAAGGTTGCTTTTTGATAACATATAATAAGCATTACAGCATAGCCCAAATGAATTTAACAAGACTAAATGTAAAGTAACACGTACTCTCAGCATGAGATTGTATTTGATGAAACAACTGCTGTGCTTTGCAGCTGCAGCTATTCAGCATTATGAAATGCATTTATAAACCTGTTCGGAAATGCCCGAGTGTATTTATGACTGTCCCTGCCTGTAGCCATGCCGACTCAGCAGGTCACCAACTCCTGTTTACTGACTTTGTCCCTCACCAGCTGAGGTTACCAGCCCTTCCGATGTGCTGGACTGGCTGCACCTACCATTACCTGCTAATTCATTTCAGGTAAAAGAAACCAGGCCCGTGTAAATAAGTTTGAGATGTATTTGTGCTATCTGAAATGACTTTGGAAGGAGGTATCGTTTATCTAAAGACTACTGGAGATGGGATTTTATTTCGTATTAAATAAATACTATCTCTGAAAGGAAACCAGCCCTAAATAAACAAATAACACTCCCCTGCTCCCAAGCTGTAGAACCACGTAACAAAGCAGGCTAGAAGGAACCACAGTGTGTCATTGACCCTAACTCCTTGCTTTTGTTCAAATGAAGGTAAATAATGGAAACTAACTTTTTGTTGGAATAAATTTATCATAGAATGGTTTGGGTTGGAAGGGACCTTAAAGATCATTTAGTTCTAATCCCCCAGCCATAGGAATGGACACCTCCCACTCAACCAGGTGGTTCAAAGCCCCGTCCAACCTGGCCTTGAATATTTCCAGGGATGGAGCATCCACAACTTCTCTGGGCAACTCATTCCGGTGTCTCGCCACCCTTACAGCGAAGAGTTCCTTCCTTATATCTAATCTAAATCTACCCTTCTTTCAATTTAAAAGTTATCCCTCATCCTACCACTACATGGCCTGATAAAGAGTTCCTCCCCAGCTTTCCCGGGGGCCCCCTTTAAGCACTGAAAGGTTGCTGCAAGGCCTCCCCAGAGCCTTCTCCAGGCTGAACAACCCCAACCCTCACAGCCTGTCCTCAGAGGAGAGGTACTCTAGCCTGCTGAGCATCTTCATGGCCCTGGAGATTGTTGCTCCAGTTTAGTCTGTTTTACAGTCACTACAGTTTTTAACAAAGGCGTTCAACTTGTTGAATGTGCCATGAGAACCACCCCACAAAGCAGTGAAATTCAGAGCAGATAAGTGTTCTCCTTAATGAACAAGTTCCAAGAACAGCCTCAACTGTGGTTGTGTAGACTTCACAAGAGGTGTCTGAGGGTAGAACCAGTAAGGCTGTGCACGAGAGGTAGAGTGAAAAGGAAAAATAACAGAAGAGAAACACTGAAGAGGATGCAAAAGAAAGAAGTAAGGGATAATAAATGGAGAGTCTTTCCTTTCCTGAAAGCTCATGAAGTCCCTGTGAAGGATTCTCAAGGACTTTGTTTCTGTTAAAATAAGATATTTAATAGGGGAAGCTGAACCATGTGGATAAAGTGCTAAAACCCCCTGAGGCATGGCACTACTTCCTTCTACTTTTTCAGACATGGCTCTGGAATCATTCATTCAGGAAACTCTACATGTTCTTCACCTCCATTTTCCTTTATATTCCTGAAGTGGAATTCATAACATCATCACCATGCAATTACTGGACTATCTCAAGCTAGGAAAATTTTTGTAGATCAAATACTGACGTGAAAAACACTGGCAACTACAAAACCAATAAGCAATAAACAAACATCACACATACCATGTTCTAGTCTTTCGTAGTCTGAATCCAGAAGAAATGTTTTAAATCTATTTGATATGTGATGAAAAGCCAGAAACTTCAGATAATATTGATTGAACTCAAACTCTGTTGGGTATTGGTTATGAATCTAAAAACAAAACCAAAACAATAACAAACAAGGGAAAAAAGAGGATACTGAGATATAATGCAAGCAGATATGTAAGAAATAATAATTGATATTATAATATATTAAAATCTAAATATATCAATATTAAAAATAAATATTTGTAATTATAATTATTGTAATAAATATTATAATAAAA
>WTSP01019974.1:0-10078 GCA_025331215.1 Actenoides lindsayi
GAGAAAGGCAGGATTCTCACCGAATATTGTGAGAACCTGAGAAAATCCCTCTGCTAGCAGCTTTTCAGCATCCACAGCTGATAACTCTGTTTTTCAGATGTTTACAAGGAATGGTCACCTTTCTGGAAACTTTTGTCCTCAGCTATCCAGTTTTTAAGGACAAGAAAAGAGGTAAGGGTAAATTCTGATTCTGAACTGACAACTGATTTGAAGACAACTGAGTGAAGACAGTAAGGTAAACTATCTTTTATGTCCTTTGAGCAATGTTTAGAAATGTATTCAGGTTTGATTGGTCCTAAAGGAAATTATCTGTTTCACAAATTTCCCTTGCTTGAAAGAGTTCTCATAACTCTCTAAAATATTCTAAATTGAAGAAATGAAGTACAGGGGCATTTCCAAAAATGTTTCCAAGGCAGCTTTATCAAGGCACTGGGCTAAGGTAACACTAAGCCTTGTGGAGCTCAGCACCTGAGATGTGTGAACTTCAGATAACAGTGTAGGTATATCAATTGTATTTAAACAAAGGAGTTTGCACCAGACATATCTAGCAATGTTTGCACAGAATTTCATATGATAATCAAGGTAAATCAGCTTGTAAAGGTAAACCAGACTGTGAAAGGACTAATTCCAGTTTCCAAGGGGGCTCAGCTAGCTCTTGTTTCTTCTACAATCTACACTGTAACATATTTACAGACAAACTGAGGACCTGGGAGCTTATTTAGTACCTAAATCATATCTAAGTGTGTATCTGTGTGTATACAGATTTTTTGCCTGTTCCAAAGTTCAGCATTACAGAGCACAAATACTCACTAGACTAGACTGAACTGCTGCTAAATTAGCAGTGTTGTCAGCACACAGCACTTCAGTGTGGTCAAGTATCCCACACATCCACACAATTTCATTTTCTTTCATTTGCTTATTTATGCAGGAAGTTATTAAATGAAAAAATAAGTGAAAATTGACTCCAGCTCTGCTGAAGTCCTAACTACATACCCGATTGTTTTGTCAATTCTGGACTGAAATTACAGTGTATTTTTTGCACATTATAAAAGAGAATAGGATAATATGATTATGAATTAATGAGGAGATATGTCTGACTACTTGAAAATAACCAGAACTGTGACTATGGTCGAACAAAAATACTTCCAAAAAGCCAACAGTAGTCAAGTGCATTTGGACACAACATACAGAAGATTGTAATAACATAATGTACATCACACCTAGATAGATAGATAGATAGATAGATAGATAGATAGATAGATAGATAGATAGATAGATAGATAGATAGATACTATAGGTGAAAGCTGTTTGTCTGAAAAAGTCAATTAAATAAAATTCCAAGAATCACTGCACAGTGACTGAAACCTACAGTAAGGTAAAACAGCTAGTATGAGATGACAAAGAAAATTATCTTTGTTTGAAATGACTAGATTTCCCCAGTTGTCATGGTGTAGAAATAGCAGAGATATTACCCATTGTTTCTTCATTCCTTTTTGATTGGTTGGTTGTTTTTTTGTTGGATGACAACTCTGTGACAATATGGCGTTGTAGCATTAAGAGTTTTGTACCTAATCTTGATCTGTGCCATGTCACATACAGGCTAGTAAGTCTGAATAAAAATCACAGAATCATAGAACCACAGAATGGTTTGGGTTGGAAGGGACATTGAAGATCATCTAGTTCCAACCCTATTGCCATAATCAGGGACACCTTCCACTAGACCAAGTTGCTCGAAGTCCCATCCAGCCTGGCCTTGAACACATCCAGTGATGGGGCATCCACAGCCTCTCTGGGCAGCCTGTTCCAGTGTCTCAGCATCCTCACAGTAAAGAATTTCTTCCTAATATCTAACCTAAATCTACCCTCTTTCAGTTTGAAACAATTATACTTCATCTTATCACTAGAACCCCTGATAGACTCCCTCCCCATCCTTCTGGTAGGCCTCTTTTTAAGTACTGGAAGGCTGCTGTAAGATCTCTCTGGAGCCTTCTCTTGGCATCTAAATTCAGTAATTTAAACACAAAGACTTTCTCTGGGTTAGATATGCACACATAGAAATACATTCTAGAAACAGTTTTAAAAACAAGAAGTCATTATATTTGCACTTGATTTGCAGCAAAATAAAGATCCGTTTGATCAGTTGTTCAGCTTGTATCAGGAAATTTTAAAACCTATTGGAAGTAATTTTATAGCAAATTAATGAGTTTGATAACTTAGTCTTCACAAGAAACATGGCAAGATTTTACTTGTATCCTTTCCAAAGGAAGGAGAAGTACAAACAAGGGATTGTTTTGCTGTCCAAAAGAAGTGTGACATTTAGCATACAACCGTAAACAGGAAGAGGAAAGATTTCAACTAGAATTGAAACATGCCACCCCTGAAACCAACACAGGAGCCTGAGTGCCATAGATTAGCTTTGTTTCCGTAGTCCTGTTCTTCTAAGTTTGCTGTAGATACAGCAAATTCCTTTATCTGAAAAAGCCTGCTACCTGTTGTTAATCAGTTCTGTGGAACTTCCTCATTCTTTTCCCAACATCTTTTTCTTCTTGCAGTATCACTATATCTTCTACATTAAACTTTCCCTTTAAATATTTTACCTCACCTTGGAGCTTTCAACCAATAAAGTAGGAAGACGGTAAACTACAGACTTGCTTCATTAACTGTATCTACAAAGAACCCTACTTCCAGAAACAGTCTGGAAATAGATTTCACAGTTACTTCAGGCTTTCCAGTTTGGGATGGTTCTTTTGGCTGTCTTGCTTTTTCCAAGGAGATTCTTTCAGTCGAAAGGAAACTTTGTACTAGTCCAGAGAAATGGAAATATAAGCTAATGTGGCAGCTTAACACTACTGAAGACTGGAAGCTTGGAGCATCAGCAATAGGAGATAAAGCTCTTAGCTCCTAGGTAATTTTTCATCTTGCAAAATCCAAGTCAGCAGCAAACCTGGAAAAACTGCAAGAAAAAAATGCTTATATTAAAAGCATACAGGATGCACAAGTAGTTTTCTGACAATCCAATTAGTGAGCAGTACAGAATACCCTTATCAGGTACCAAAACTGAAATGTGTACCCTTGTTGCAGCTTCAGAAATATTTCTGGGCAGTAATGAAGAATGGTCACCTCCAGAGATCAAGCCTCTGTGACAGAATCGAGGTCGTACAGCAGGGTGTGATCCATATGCAAATTTTGTAATAAAAGAGAAAAGTGGACAAAATTACTTCAAATTTCTTGTAACTTTCTATAGAAGAGGGGATATCAAACACTGTTACATTTTTATTATTAATGTTCGTATTTTGAAGTTGGTAACAAAGTCAGTATTCATGAAAAAAAATTTCCAGAACCATAGGTATATTTCAGAATTGACAGAAGTGCTGGTCAACTGAATAAGCATTTAGATACCATGACTTCTCAAAACTTGTTTCCCTTCAGCAGTGAGGTTTGTTTTTAAACTTCAGGGCATATCGATTCACCATTTATTTTGAAGACTTCTGAGAAAGTTAAGTTTCTGTCTCATGCTCTGGAAATAAATTGCAGCCTTGTGCTCTTGGTCAATTACACAGGCATCTGTGGCCCTTAACATCACTTGCTTTTTATCTTTCACTTCTTGTTCCAGAGCAGTAATATACATCTTATATTGATTCAGTAGTTCTTTCTTTTCATGTCATGAGTAAAATTTTATCTCAGAAGAGAAATACTTCTTGTTTAACCTTCTGATATTCCTATTAAGTGAAGATGGAACAGAGGAAAATAGAGAAGTAGTGAAACTGCATGTTAGAATCAACAACAAAATACATTCTCTTTGGTGACTGTAGAGTAATGTTCAGGAAAGGAGGGGAAGGGAACTAAAGAGAAGACATTTTGGTGTTTACACAAAGAAAAAATTCTTTTAAGTTTCTGTATTATGCTATTACCTAACTTGAATTTCCTCATAACCCATTAACCCTTGCCTGGTTTGGTGGAAACTTTCTGAGAAGGCATCTTACTTTCATACACAGTGCCAAAAGGAAGCCTAGATGCTTCATCTCTATGATTTTGTAATACATTTAGACTATAAGTTTTTTGGTACATATATTATTTCTCCTAAGTAGAGACTAAACAGGGGCCTATATAAGGTGTCAGTTTAAAACAAACAAACTTGTTACCTGTTTCCCTGGAACATATGAGGTTCTCATACTTAACATCCGAAAGCCACTACTTAAAGCTAAGAATATGCTGAAGTCAGTTTTCATTTATCTGAAACTGAATGTCTTAATCTTGTAATCTCTTTGTAAATTGAAACAGCTGTGTTTTATGTGGCAGTTCTCCCTGACCACAGAAGTCAAAAGCATCCTTGCGTGAATACAAAATAGGTACACACTGAATCCTGTACACACTAAGACAAATCATCACACTGATAAAGCACCAGTCTCATCATCACATAGATGAATACTGTAGGTGTTGGCTACATGATGGAGAAAATTGCAAAGAAGAATTTGAAGTACATTTGGAAAAGAAAACCTAACAAAACAAAACAAAACACCACACACACACACACAAAAAAAACCACAAAACCAGCACACATCAAAAAACCCCAGAAACAAAACAAAACAAAAACAAACAAAAAAACACAACAAAAAGACCAAACAAACAAGAAAAGCAAACAAAAAAACCCAACAAAACAAAAAAACAAACCACAAACACAAAACATACCTAAGTTACACTGTAACTATAATTAATGCTTGAAAACATCAATTTCTTGGTTTATTTTCCTTTTTACCAAAATAAAATATGGAAGTCTTTTCTAAAAATACTGCCACCGACAGGGCAACTAATTCATTTTATAGATTAATTCTACTAAGAATGTAATAATAAAAGCAAGTGTCATGATTTAACCCCAGTCACCAACTAAGCACCACACAGTACCTTGCTTGCTCACTCCCCCACCCCCTGCCCTTCTGTGGGATGGGAAGGAGAATTGGCAAAGGCAAAACTCCACTGGATGAGATATGGACAGTTTACTACAAAAACAGAAGAGAGAAGAAACAATAGTAATAACAATAATACTAATGAAATCATATATAAAGTGAGTGATACACAATGCAATGCTGACCAGAGCAGATGCCTGGCCCTGGCTCTACAGGCTTGTTCAAATCACCCATACATCCCAGGCCCAGGCTGGCCCCTTCCAGCTACTTGTGAAAATTAGCCCTATCCTAGCCAAACCCATGACAAGAGGAAACTTTTATTTTGTGTCTGCTTCAAAATAAAAATTAGTTGTTCTGTTGTATGCCTTTGTTTATCCTGGCTTCTAGTACAAACAAGCACTTGCTGAAAGTGGAAAGAGGAGGGAGGAAAAAATCCTCTTACTATTTGCAAACAAGTCTCTTCTCTGCTCAATTAAAATTTAAACTAAGTGGAATAATTGTGCATATGGCATACATAATAACAACAGCAATAACATCCTGTTCAAGTCACTGTAATGGAAATCTACTACTGCTGCTAATGGTATATAATAGCACCAAATTAAAAGCATTGAATGAAATAACAGGTGAAAAATACAGTCCCTCAAGAAGGTGCATGCAAGCAGAGAATCAGTACGTGACAGAACCTCAGAAAATAAGTTTGTGACTGTAAGATGGAGGAAAGTATAGCAAATAAGGACAATCTTCATTGCACAGGCCTTAGTTTCATTTGCAATAAACTTCTTCCAACATATAGAGCCTAACAGCATCAGATTTCTTGGTTTTGTTCATTTATGACTCCAATGCAGTGGGAAAGCACTACAAATTTTGAATAACATCAGATTATATTAAATATTATAAGCTCTTTGATTAAAAGAAACATCATTCAAAAGGGCTTCTCATGGGAATTTGACAACAAACTTTATTGTGACTCTTGCTGACTGGCTACAAAAATAGCTATAATTCTGCCACAGATAATATAATGGGCTTGATTATTCAGAACATCAGCAACTGTATCAAAATTTTTATCCTGTTTTACGAACCTAGGCAGACCATTTCCAAAAAAAAAAAAAAAAATACCTCAATTCCTTGTCAGTTAGAATCCCTTGAAATAATACTTGCTACAAAATCACTGGACATCTCTAACGGGCACCTCATTCCCCAATATCTAATTAACTGTCTGGTATGATCATGTATCCCATGTCATTAGGCCCTGGCATCTCAGCATTTTTTCCTTGATGTCCCCTCTCTCTGATTTTTTTAAGCCTGGGAATACAGTTTTTAGAAAAAGCTTACGATTTTTCTCTTAGAACAGGTTTCAACTGATTTAAAATCTACTTTATCTTATGTTTTAAAAGAAAAAAAAAAATCTTCTAAGCTACAAAGACACTGTCCCATCCACAAGACAATTGGCAAACATGATTATAAATTGTTTTTAATCAGTGTTAGGTGGGCTATGAAAAACTACATGTTGTGAAAAAGAATAAACAATTTATACTGCATTTTTTATTAAAATTTATCATCAATTTTCACAATGGAATCAAAACTTTTTTATCTGTTTAATGGTTTCTAATATTTGGACTTCTAATCATATCAAAATTAAAGACTTCAACTTCCATGAAATTATTTTGTTGTAACTCGTAGACAGCTAACATTCAACATGCAATTCATTGGATTCACAGAATTCTCTTTTTATATTGATTATTTAACTCTAAATTTATATATACAAACTCGTTTAAACTTGACTTGATAGCAATTGACTCTTATTACCTCTAATTTGTTCTGGAAAGGTTGGTGAGTTTTTTTCTGTTCAAGACTTTTTATGTACAAAGCAATTGCATTTGTTCAAATGCATAACGTGGTCCTCTGGACCAGAGGCCTGAAAACAGAGAGACACAAGGAAGGGAAGAGAGAAGGAAGCACCAAGGCATTAACCAGTCACTATTTATTTATTAGGTTACTGTCAAGCCTTTATTTCTCTTCTTCTCCTGAGACAGTGACTTCTTCTTAGAGACAAGTTGCTTTTAAATTTCTGAGGCAAAGAAAAACATAGTAGTCAGGGAAACAAAAATTTCTGACATGGTCTTAGGAGAAAGAGAGTTCAATAGCTATAGCCAGTTAACGTGGAAATATCCGATAGATATTTCATAGTTATTTGGAATTAACTATCTAACAATTATGCAAATTAAACCTTCCTCAGTCAGAGTGCAGGGATTTGCATAATTGAGAAATAAATATACAATTACAGGTTAGTAGTGTCACAGCACTGAGGTACTTGAGAGAAAATGTTTCAGTATCAACTATATTTAAACTGAAAATGTGGAGTAATTGAAGGGAATAGATGTAACATACTAAGCCTAAATTTACAGAAATATAAATACTATAAAAAATTTCATTCCATGCATTGGAATTAAGTACCTGCCCTCTGCAACTGAAGGCTTGCCCAGCTTCACTGATTGAAAGAGACCTACACCAATTTCTATCATTAGAAACAGAGCACTGGTAGAATAAGTTTGGAATTGGTTTGGAATTGAGATCAACTCTGATTTAATGGAGAACTCATTGATTCCCTATGAGTATCAAAAATACAAGTGCTTGCAGCATCCTAGTTTGGCAGTTCACTGCTTATGCTGCACACCAGCATCCACAGGACTTCTATGGTTTGGGATTAGTGGGAGTTCTCTGGGCAAAACTTTTTTTCCTTCAGAAGATGGGATAGAATAATTTAGTAATGTCTTCTGGTATAATAATTCTCTGGCTAAAACAGGAAAGTGCCTGGCCCGTTATGCATAAAAAGAAAGTTTGGAAGATGTTATTTTTACATACACCATAGTATACTTTCATTAAAGGAAAAGAAATTAGAAAAAAAACACAATAGACCTGTCACACTTGTCACAGCATTATTATATTTTTTGTTTTCATTTTCAACTAGTAACTAAAGGATTGTATGATCCTCTATATGTCTCTTCAGGCCCTAAAAGTTTGGACTTCAATTCCTGTTCAGCACATTCAGATTTCTCTTTTCTTTCAGCAAAATCTTCATTAAGTTTTTCCATCTCAAATATACTACTTTCTAAATGATTTATTTTCTTGACAAAAATTGTTTCAATCTCTCCTGTGCTGTTCATTCTGTCGTTGATGCTACCCTTGAAACCAAGCAGGAAAAGGGAATTAATGTAGCCACATAAACACGTCAAATTTTATAGACACTTCTTAAACCATCTAGTAAAAAGAGAGAAAAGAATGCCAGACTCAAGATAGAAATAAGATTTTAAAACCTACACATATACTCTCTATTTGTTCATTGAGATAGGGAGCTGGCAGGACAAGGAAAAATTTTCCTTAGTGAAAGATGACAATTAACCATTGTTGGCACTTCAAACATTATGTCATAGAAGATACAGAGATTCCCAGCATGAGAACAGTGATTTTTTTCCTTATCATTACACTTTTTATTTTCTGTTGAAAATTCTTGAGTTTATTAGACAATAAAGGGATATGTCCTTTTCCACATTAGTTTGTTTCTTTCTTTGTTTCCTTATTTGTTTGCTTTGCACAGGATTATGTCTTTTTCTGTAACAAGACGTAACATGAAGCTCAAGGGCAGCCTTGACTGCAGTGCCCGTGAAATGGTGGAATTCGGGATCCTTAGAGCAACAGAAAGGGTGCTCAGCAAGCTCCATAGCCTGGATTTAGGAGAGCAGAATTTGACCTCTTTAGGGATCTGCTTGGTAGAGTACCTTTGGACAAAGCCCTGGAGAGAAGTGGGGCCCAAGAAATCTGGTCAATATTCAATGACCATCACCTCCCAGACCAAGAACAGTGCATCCAAAAAAAAGAAGAAGGCAGGCAAGAATGTCAGGAGGCCTGCCTGGATGAACAAGGTGCTGCTGGACATACTTAAATGCAAACAGAAAACCTACAGAGGATGGAAGCAAGGAGAGGTAGCTTGGGAGTAATACAAAGAAGCTGTCCAAGCAGCTGGGGATCAGGTCAGGAAAGTTACAGCCCACATAGAATTTAATCTGGCTGGAGACATTAAAACTAATAAGAAAAAATTCCACAGGTACATCATCATAAAAGGAAGGCTAGGAAGATGTGGACCCTTATCGGAAAGGGTCACAAGGGATATGGAAAAGGCTGAGATACTCAATTACTTCTTTGCCTCACTCCTCACCAGCAAGGTGAGCCACCCCACACAAGTTGATGAAGGCAAAGGCAGCAGCTGGGGGAAGGAATATCTGTCCACTGTAAGTGAAGAACACGTTCAGAAAAACCTAAAGATCCTGAAGGCGTACAAGTCCGTGAGATCCAACATGATTCATCCGCGGGTCCTGAGGGAATGGGCAAATTGAGTTGCTATGTCACCATACATTCTATTTGAAAAGTTGTGGCAGTCTGGTGAAGTTTCCACTGCCTAGAAGAGGTGAAACATGATCCCCAGTTTCAATAAGGGAAAACAGTAAGACCAGGGCAACTCTAGGTCAATCAGTCTCACATTTGTGCCCAGCAAGATCAAGATCATAGAGAACATCCTCCTGAAGGCTCTGGGCACATGCGAAATGAGAACATGATTGGTGGCAACCAACATGGTTTCACCAAGGACAAATTATGTCTGACAAATTTGGTGGCTTTCTATGATGGGGTTACAGAGCTGGTGGATAAGGGAAGAACAACTGTCATCATCTACCTGGACTTGTGCAATGTGTTCAACACTGTCCCGCAAAACATCCTGGTCTCTAAATTGGAAAGACATGGATTTGATGGATGGACTACTCAGTGGATAAGGAATTGGTTGGATGGTCCCATTCAAAGAGTAATAGTCAATGGCTTGATGTCCAAGTGGACACCAGTGATGAGTGGTGTTCCTCAGGGATCAGTACTGGGACCAGTGCTATTTAGCATCTTTGTCAGTTACATGGTCAGGGAGTCTGAATACACCCTTAGCAAGTTTGAAGACAACACAAAGCCATGTGGTGCTGTCTGCCACTGAAGGGATACCTATTCCAATCTGTCCTGGTTTGAGTGAAAACAGAACTAATTCTGTTCAGTAATTTTACTTTTTCAGCTCAGTTCTTTAATTAACTGCACTTTCTGAAGTTAGCAGCCTGTTTTCACAGACAGTGTCTGCTGCTAGC
>WTSP01019974.1:10178-23228 GCA_025331215.1 Actenoides lindsayi
ATGGAATATATATACAAATATCTACAAAACCAATATTGAACCCAAGCCCCCTGATAGAAATTACATCACTGTCACCACTGATGCTGTGGAGCAGGCACTGGAGAAGTCCCA
The DNA here is from genome assembly GCA_025331215.1 of Actenoides lindsayi. NCBI lineage: Eukaryota > Metazoa > Chordata > Aves > Coraciiformes > Alcedinidae > Actenoides > Actenoides lindsayi. The sequence continues at coordinate 10,290 of WTSP01019974.1, forward strand.
GACTGGACTCAGAAGCAGATGGGAACTGTGTTCAGGAGCTGGATTCTGGTACTAGATTCAGGAACACACAGATCAGGATCAAAGGCAGAATCGACAGAGTCCTCCTTAGGCACCAGCCGTTAGAGAAGAGAGCTTGACCCTTGTGATCTCTCAGCTTCATACCAAATATGACATACATGGGATGGAATCCCTTGTTGTTCAGTTTAGAGTCGCCTGTCCTGTCCACTCTTCCCCGCAGGAGCAGCCTTTTACTCTCTGCATCCTGCAGTGTGGTACACAAGAACCAGCAATGGCCTTGCTCTGCACAACGATCTTTGATAATAACTCTAAACATCAAACATTATCACTGCTTGAAGCTGACACTGTCTGAGAAAATATGCAGTTAACTTCAAAAAGTGCAATTACTTAGAAGAAACTTAGCTAAAAAGTAAAATCACTGAATAGAATTAGTTTTGTTCTAACTTAAACCAGGGAAATTGAGCAGGTAAGTCCTGAGTATACTTCAACTGGTTCAAAATGAGGCTGGCTATATGAACAATAAATACTGAAAAAAAGACAATTTTACCTAGTTAATATCCTCTGAACTAACATTTGTCACATGCACTGCATTGACTGATGGAAGTATAACTTCAAGAAGAAAGTTGCAGACTTTATTCCAGCAACTAGGAATATTTCTTAAAGTTTAGAAAATAAAGACCATCTCCAAATGAAGGCAAGGCAAACTACATCAAACATCACAGTGTTTTAGGGATGACTTTTGGGTCTCCAGCCTACAAGGAGCATTTCAGTAGTGGTTGAAAACTTATATGACCATTTCAGTTACAGCTGAGATAGGAGAAGCTCTCCTTTGGTGAAAGGAGACAGTAAACCAACTATTTTTATCAACTATTAATTCAAGATCATTAGTACATTTGTAAAAACTCTTTCTGAACATCATAGTCATGATGGTCACCATCTGGCTGTTGCACATCTAGGACAGAAGCTTCTGTTTATTAAATTAATATAAATAGGTCACATTTATAGATATATATAGATAGATATATATAGATATATGGCACCTTGATGCATCCTGGGTTGCATCAAGAACTGTGGCAAGCAGGACAGGGGAGGTTATCCTCCTTCTCTACTTTGCTCCAGTGAACTGGAATACTGTGTCCAGTTCCAGGGTCCCTGGCTCAGGAAGGACAGGGAACTGCTGGAGAGGCTAAAGCAAAGGACTAAAGGGTGATCTTATCAATGCATATTAATACTGAAAGGGTGGGTATCAGAGAATGGGACCAGTCTTTTTTCAGTGGTGCCCAGTGACAGGACAAGAGGTAAAGGGCACGAACTCAAACCAAGGAAGTTGCATCTAAACATAAGCAAAAAGAAACTTTATCCTTCATTAGACAAAGAAGAAAGCTAAGTTGCGTTGTTTTGTTAAGCTTTCTTTGTACAGGCACAGACATTGCAGATGACAGAAAAATGACTGCCTGTTGCCTGAAGGGCAGGAAGGAAGCGATTGGAAAAAGAGGTGTATTAGCATGCTATTAGCATGTGGGAAGAGACAGAAAGTGGAAAAAACCACGTCCTTAGCACAGCACTGGTATGAGGACAGAACAAATAAATGCTAAAAACCTGAGTTACAAGAAAATGGAAGGGACAAAGAAAGACAAATATGAGGTTACAATAACAGATTCACCTATATTAATTGACATCTTTATACATTTTTGATGTTGCATTGTCAAAGAAAAATTTCCATTTCCTTTTTGATAACAACTCCTAGGAAAATAACGAAACTGATCTTAATGTAACACTTGATTATCGTGTTCCAAAATGCATTTCTGTAACAAACTGATGAATTTCTGCTCAAGTGGAAAACTGCACTGGATGTCCTTGTTATGTTTTAATTGGAAAGGAAAAGACTAAAAATTCATTCTGAAACATTGAGAGAGTCAATAAAATTAACATTTCTAAGTGGTGTTGGTATTTATCATTGCACTGGGTCTGGCCAGGATGGAATTAACTTTCTATATAACAGCCATTAAGGTGCTCTGCTCTGCATTCATGGCTAGAACAGTGCTGGTAACACTACTGTGCTTTGGTTGTTGCCAAACAGGGTGTGCTCATATAGCATTAAGGCCTTTTCCTCCTGTGAGTAGTCTGAAGGTGGGAAAGAGGCTGGGAGGGCACATAGCCAAGACAGCTGACCCAAACAGGCCAAAGAGTTATTTCATACTATATGACATCTTACAGGGAGAGGAAGAAGGAGGGACCTTTGTGGTTCTGGCATTTGCCTTTGGTGAGTGAGGTCCTGCTTCCCAGGGAGCAGCATCGCCAGTGATGCATAAATTCCTTGTTTTGTTTTGCTTTCCTTGCACATGCAGCTTTTGCTTTTCTAGTTAGACTGTCATTGTCTCTATGTGCAAGTTTTTTCACCCCGTTTTCACCCCATTCTGAAAGAGTGAGTGAGAACCTGAGTGGGTGTTTGACTGATGGCTGGGGTCAACCCCCCACACTCATTCTATAATTTATGATGATTTCTTGCACTATCCATTTACTTCAATATCTCCTCTCTATTACTGACTTTCTCTGACTAAAATATTCTGTGGAAAATACTGAAAATATTTTTTCCCCTTCCTTTCCCTTCATATCTCCTTTGGAAAAAGTGTGTTTGAAAATTTAAAAAATACAAGATAATTCAATGATGCAATAACTATGTATATATTTGACAATGCACAAAATAAATAGTCTTGAACAGAATTATAAGAAGTTTTATTTTGATATTTTTCTGATAAGGCATATCTTTAACGTTTGAGAAACATTTAAAAGCATCCATATAGACTCTTTACAATATAAACAAGCACAAGGACTTACCTTTGATCATAATTCACAACCTTTTAATAATATCATTTGTTTTTAAGATAGAATATTTTGTGAGGAGAACATACTATACATGAACAATATTTTAGCAGTAATTGCAATAATTTCCCTTTAGTTTTCATAACACTTTTCCTAAAGCAAAAAGAGCCCCTTCAAAATGAAGCATGTTCATTTTGCTTCACTGCAAAGGGACGGATGAAGTTCTTGTGAAAAACTGAAGTCAAGAACATGGAAACTAGGACATGTTCTACAAGGTAAGGAATTGGTTAAAACGGGAATCATGTGACTTCTCTTCAGTCATTTCCAACATGATGAGAAGAATCCAGATTTGTCATTAAGCAAGAGCATGATGATGAATTATCAATGCAGGACAGTCACAGAATAACAGTACATCTTTCTGGGCACCTGGCAAAAACATTAATGTTGCTGAACCTATCAGTGCTGAAACATATATGCAATTCAACATGTCACTTTAGTGACCAATAGGAAAAAAAAAAAAAAATATTCAAAACAATCATAAAGTGGAGCTCCTAGGATAAGCACAAATACCAGGAAGGGAAAGTAACAGATCTTACCAGAGAAAATGAAAAGAACTGTTTAAGAAGTAAAAATGTTGCTGCCGGTATGCATTTGAGAATTCTGTACAAGGACAGGAAAAGTAATTATCTAAGACCAACCTTGGTGCAAGAACAAACAAATATTGACTGGACAAAAATAAATAGGGACAAGGAGTTTCTAATTATCAGAATACATGGCTTGACAACAGTATTTGAAAGCAGTGATGAGATATGAACTTGTGAAAAAGGTAAGGAAAACAGCTCTTGTAATTTTCAGCTGGAACATGCAAGTTTTCAAGAGTGTTGTGAGTATTAGTCATGAGTGAAGTAGGCCTGGACTTGAAGGATATGCCTTCCAGTCCTACATGTCAAAACACCACACTGCCTGTAGCACATAAACTATCAAGTGCTAAAAATAACAAATGCTACAAGACCAGATGCACTTCACTCTATTTTGAAAACAGCTTGCAGTTTCTTGGAGAAAAGGACAAAAACTACTTCTGAAATCTTCCTCTGTAGTTACAAATGAATACAAAAAATGATGGATATTTAACATCTGAAATATGCACTGCAAGTTGTTGTCACCATTAAATTCTATATCCTTAGCACTGTACAGAACAGCACAGTCTTAGTTATTTTAGAGTGTTAACAGAAAACTGTAGCAAAAAATATGCTGAAAGCTGTTAACTTATCAAAAAATGAAAACAGATCTGCTCTAGAAGGCATGATTGAAACAAAGAAAATATCCATTAAAAAAAAAAACCAACCCTGTCAAGAAAAGAAATTAGATAACTTTGTGAAATTTATACACCCATGACATAAGTCAAGCTACATTTTATATTACATTAAAGCTACAGTAATTAGCACACAGTACTCCCCTGCCTTTTTGCTATCTGTTATAATTTATACAAAACTTTCCATGTATCCAGAGTGGAGGGAAGAAGGAGTAGGGGTTTGCTCACATTTTTAAATATCATCTCAGCTTTGAAGTTAAATGAACAAGCTTCAAAATTTTTGTGGAGGAAAAAACACTAGGACTGGTACTTCCAGTATTGTAACAAAAGTTGGCTTCAGCAGTGAGGCACTCCACAGAAGCAAGAAAACACGGAGGACATCCATTTGTAGAGCATTTGTGGGTCTGTAAGATAGCTTGGTCTGTAAGATAGAAATCAGTCACGGAACACTTATGAGTTATAGTCACTATGAACCCAGGAAGAACCTAATGTCTGCAGGATATTCATATCTAATGAATCTAAAGACATTACTCCATAGACCCAAAGGAAACAGTAGTAGTAAATGCACAAAGCAGAAGGAAAGTAAAATATTTGTCCAGCTCCAAAAGTGTTGAAAAATCATCTGATCAGTAGCACGCAACATAACCATGATAATAAAGAAATTAATGTATATGAGTGTAATTTCCAGAAAATATCTACTATAACTTCAGAGGTTAAGTAGGAAGGTTCCTACTTAATCCTTGGGAATCCTTCTGCATTGGCAAAATGCCACTGATTTCTGACGTATCAATTCTATGGAATCAGAGTAATCACCCCAATGCCACGTAACTTCCCTTCTAACAAGCCTTTCTACTTCTAGAGTATGAGAAGGCTTTAAATTAAAGTGCTAGATATCATGTTAATCTTCAGTAGCAGTAATACGGAGGAGCAAAACCTCTGTATTCTACAGTGTGCTTATTAAATGTGACTCCTAGTTATTTGATCAAAGCCTCTCTAAAGTAATTTAGAAATACAGAGCAAGAAAAGTATGCAATACATATTTGTATACCTCTAGGCCATAAAAGAAATCCCAAGGATAAGGAAGTCAGAGATACACCTGGCATTTGTACTACACCAGCCACTGCCAGCAGCTGCATGCCTGTCCTGAGCATACACCTTTTCTCTATCATGACAATGAAAGGAAGTGAAATGCCAACAAACTGAGGTGCCAGCAACCTGCTCTCCCCAGTCTGTGCTACTAGCAGTGCATGTTGCAGAGCAATGATGAGCAGGACAAAACAAGAGATTTTAGTATTACTGGATGGACTGAAGCTCTGCTTTGTGAATGTGTAGAGGTGACTAGGAACAGGGAGACAGCCTCCCATGGCAGAAAAGGAGACAGAGCAAGGTATAGAGTAGGAGTAGGGAAAAGGGGATGGAGGCTGCTACCTCTAGCTACCTACCAATGCGGTAGCTGTCAGCTCCAGCTCCTCGATCCTCTTTTTTGTTCATGGCACTTGTGGTGACTATATATGTCACATTTAGGAATCTCTGAACCAGACCAGAAAACAAGTCTCCTCTGCACTCAGCTGTCATTTCCTCAGCACTCTGCTGTCAGGCAGAGGAAAGGAAAGCAGCTAGATTTCCTGTCACCACAGGAGTCATTCAGATACAACTACTTCTCTCACTACCTTCTGGTCAGCCTTTATGCTCCTCCCACCCCATCTTCTACAAGTCAGAAACAGTCTGCATGTGGTTGAGCTGGAAATGGTCCTGCAGTCGCTTTTATCACTCCTCGCTCTGCATCTGTGTGTGTGATGTGGCTACAGTAGTAAATAACCTATTCACATTACAAAAGACAAAAGAACTGTACTAAGCCATGGAAATTTCTACCAACAGGTATAGTTGACATACTTTCTATGTACAAGTAGAGCCTGCTGTAAAGTTTGTTGAAAGATAGCTATCTAATTTCTGTCTTGAAGGGACACAAACAAGAAGGCGCAGCTAAGTTTTGGAGGCTAAAAATCTGTCTAAAATCTCAGAATGCAAATCTCATACAAGTTTGGAGGCATGTTGTTTTTTATAGACCACTGGTGAACAGTAAGTTAATAAAAGTTTTTTCACTGAATGTAGAGTTTAAGTTACTATGTCCAGAGCAGATAGCACACGGTCTTTTCTTCAAGAAAGAGACAACCGATATGACTGTGAAATGCGGTACCTTGTCCAGCATCCTTCTCAAAACTGTACAGGTCCTAAAACCTCTATTGTCCCTGCATCACAGCACTTCTCCTAGCTAGTCAGTCCTTATTATTTGCCAACAGATGATGAAATTTTACCTACAGAGATAGCCAGGTAAACCAAGTTCTAATTAGCTGGTTGCACATGACCTTTAGCCACAATTGTTGCTGCATCTGGACACAGTCTCCCAGAATGCTCCTTGTGATCAGAATAAACTCAAAACATTTGTCCAGGCTATTTTGCACTAAAACTACCTCTGTTAGTAGGTTAGAAAAATTAAAATTGTGCTCACATTTTGAAAGACCTACATAAGACATGAAGCTGGAGAGCTAGGAAAAAAAGTTTACAACCTAGCCAGAGCAATTATATGGAGGAAAGAAGTGAGTAACTCACACCCAAATTCCAGTGTGTATTTTAAATTTACAAGTTTTTTGAAGTATTCCAGTATAGACTGAGAACCTTTTGGACTTAGAAGAACACACCTGTTTATGTATTACAATATTAATAAGAACCGCAGGTCATAGATTCAACAGATTTCCAGCATTTTTCAAGGAACAGATGCCAGCAAAAACTTCTACTTTTGTCTCAGAATTAAGAGGGGACCATTTCTCCCACTTGCCCAAGCAAATGATATCCAAGAGCCTGAAAAAGAAAAAGGTTCCAGGTACGGTTTGCTAAAAGTTGGAACACATTTTGAAATTAAAATGTAGCCCTGGGTAAAGATGTAAATTTCTGATACTTTTTGAAACTCCTTTGTCATGTGTTGTCATGCAGCAATTATTTCTCTAACATCTCTAGTCACTAAAACAATAGCTGTGAAAAAAAAAAACAAGTGAAAACTTTGAAGCCTCTGACCCATGTAATACATCAATATAAGTTAAAACCTTTCCAAAATACTGAAGTGCCTTCCAAACAGACTACTCATATCATTCTGTAACACCAAGAGAAACATACCAGTTTTGGGCTTTCCCTCTTGCAAAGTGTCAGACTTCCTCCTCCATTCATACCATTTATCATGCAAATACCTCATATTACCTCCTAGAGATTTAGAAAATAAAACAGGAGAAAAATGCCATAAAACCAGAAGATCTTAAAACGTAAACCTTGCACTTTGGATTACAGTAACACATTGAACAGTGCTTTGGAAGTGCATAAATGCAAACACACACGTTTCCTTCCAAACAGCTGACCCTTGATGCTTATACTCAAATTTAAAAACTTAAGCTTATAAAAATAATATGTTGAGGAAACAAGAGTATTCCCCTGGTTTTCCCACATGTAATTTATAAATCAGTTTTGACTAAATTAAAAATTCCAGTAGGAAACTGCTCCAAACTTTCTCCCTTCAAAGTAAGTATAGGAATGGTCAGTGAATTCTGTTCAGAGCTCAGTTAGTGGTTAGTCTGCCTTGGGTTGCTTGGTTTGGGTTTTTTTTGTTGTTTCTCCTATTTTTATGTCTATATGGGTTTTAAATAGGCCATTAAGAATTTATTGTGATCTTTTGAGGAAATGAAGTAAAACAATCAACCAGGTATGAAAGTACTTGAAATTGAAACTGCACAGAGCATGAGGGACAGAGTACAATAACGAGAAGACTGCACGTAAAATACAATACTTAAGTTCCACAGATGTGACTGACATTTTGTTCTCCAGAGTTCATTCCTATTCCTATATAACAGGTGTGCCAATTACAGTTGTTATTCTGATAGTTCACCATGGCATGTCCCATGTGTTTCTGCTACATTGATTTTAAATAGATCACACAATGTCAGGAGTCAGGTCTAACTACATAACCTACAACTCCCTCACAACCTGGTTGCTAATGCAACAAGGCTGTAGTTTGGAGAACATTTATTTCAGAGGAAATGTCAGAGTTTCCTTTTGGTGGAAATGCTTTCCTAAGCTCCTTTGTGATAGTAGATACAGTAAAGCTGACCAAGGACCTGATCTGAGTTAAAAATAACCCACAAAAAACTTAACCAACATCAGTTCCCTGAAGGGTCAGAAAGCAATATGAAGAACTAATTATACTGACATCACCACAAAAAGACATGATTGTCAAACTCTGACAAGGATGTATTATTATCCCTCAGAGATTTCTTCAGAAAATGTTCTCTCTTTCACTTAGTCTTTTATATTTAAAATGACTTTACATAATGACCTGAGCTTGCAAGTGCTCCTCATATTTCAATTGGACTTTAAACACAGCCAAGAGGCTGCTTGTCTTTTTTTTCTTCTTCTCTTTGTTTTTTAAACACCAAAACCAACAAGCTGTAACAAAAGCACACCAAACCAATTGTATGCCTATACACATGTTCTCTACCTTTAACAGAAAACCTTGTAGTACTAATGATGAAGAAGGGAGTATTATAAAGTACATGGCCATTTACTGTGCACTTTCCACAAGTCTAGGCTAATAGCAGATAAGGTGTAGTCCAGAGGTCATGCGTTAACTGGAAATCCAGGGTTATACAGACTTTCTTATCATGCAGCACCAAGGGGTACACAACAGAGGCCTGAAACATTCCCACAAGGGTGCAAAATGACAGTGTTACTGCAAACATCTGCTGAAATTATGGTATTCACACGTATTAATCCAAAGATCTGATGCACAGTACAACAATACCGGTTTTGGCAGATATAGAGGGAAGCAGTTTTAGCATAAAGTAAATTGCTCTGTTTGTTGAAGTCTCTTATAATATCCACAAATGATGATGAATGTCAGGCAGCATTCACTCATGACTTAAGATAAAATTTCAGTTCTCCTAAACACTACAGTATTATAGAAATATTCAGTCAGGATTTATACTCAGGGTGTCAGAGCTGACAACACAGCAGATAGCACTCTTCCATTAAATCTGCTGTACTGAACCTGCACCCAGGCCATACAAACAGACTTTCAGTAGTGCTGAAATGTTAAAGCTGGAATTAGCCACAAGAAGCAGAGCAGCTTTCAGGACACCTGTCCTGTATGTGGGTCACAGAACAATTGAAGATGGAAGATAAACCCTAGGCATCACCTGGTCCAACACCTGTGCTCAAACTCTTTTCTGGAGTAGATAGTCCTTCACTATGTCTAGAAAGCTTCTGAACATCTCCCAAGGTTGTAGACTCTACCAAATCCCTGGGCAATCTGTGTCAGTGCTCAGTAACCCTCAGAGTACAACTGCACACAGATCTCCAGTTCTTCATGTTTATTCCCCAAGCTGTGTGCATTAGTGTGCAGGCACTTCAAAAAGGCACTCCAGAATGCTTATTTCCCAGAAACAGTCTGGAGGGTTTCCCCATAATAGTGTCCTATATGCACTGTCTTGCTTATATGCAAGTGCTTGAGCCCTGTCTTGTGGATTTTGTTTCCTTTCACTCACATCAGTCCTTTGTATGTCGATGCTGTCCATCACTCCTTCACAGCACTGCTGGTAATGCTCTCCATCTCCCATCATTCCCCGTTTAAAGCTCTTCTTACCAGGACAATCATTCTGTTTGCAAAGATACCTTTGCCTTACTTACGGATTCCATCTCCCTTGGGCAAACACTGATTCTCAGACAAGGTCCCATGCTCATAGAAACCAAACCCAGCCAGCAACACCAGCTCTGCAATGGATTGTTAACATATAGTCAGCCCTTTCCCCTCACCAGCAAGATTGAAAGGAACAGCCTTTGGGCCTCATAACCCTATCACCCTTGAAGTTGTTCCTGGTAGCATTACTCATGTCCACATGGGAGAAGTGCAGGGGGTAAGAGAGAGTGTGACAAGCTTTAGCAGTCTCTCCAAAACATCCTGGATCTACACTGCCAGGAAGCAGCAAAATTCTTTGGACAACAGGTCAGGTTACTAAGTGAGTACCTAAATCCCCTGTCCACTGCTATCACTTGCCACTTCCTCCAGCTTATCCTGACTGCTTCAAAGTTAGTCATCCTGGTTGCTCTACTTGAAACCTTTGACGGCAGCTAACCAGTCCCACAGCTGTAAGGCTTCAGGTGGTGCAGGAGCCTTCCAACTAGCCTGTGATGTGCCCTGGGATGAAATATGCACATGTTTTTAACAAACCAAGGGATGGTTACATAGTAAATATCAGAGTGTTAATTTAGTCTCATATGTAGAGCATTTAGTGACAGACATGCAGGAGAAATTAAGTTATAGAAGAGATTTCTAATATGAACTTGTTATTTTATAATCATGTGCTGGGTTCGGCTGGGATAGAGCTAATTTTCATAGGATAATTAACACAGCCAGGGTAGCTGACCTTAACCAGCCAAGGGGATATCTGAAACCACATGACGTCATGCTCAGTATATAACTGGGAGACATGGCACAGGGGGAGGATGGACCAGGACTCAGGAAAGGGCTTTCCATCAGGTTCCACAACTGCATTGTGCAATATTCCTTTCATATACTGTTTTATTAGTATTACTGTTATTATTATTTCTTCTTTCCTTGTGTTGTCCTATTAAACTGCCCATATCTCAATCCATGAGTTTTTATCTCTTCCAACTTTCTTCCCATTGGGGAGGAGGGAAAGGGGAACGGGAGGGGGCATAGAAGTGGACAAGCAGCCATGTGATGTTTGCTTTCAAGCTGGGACTAAATCACAGCAAATAGTTAGCTAAATAAGAGAGTGAAAGAAAGAGTAGAAAAGGAAAACACAGGTGAAACAGAGTCCTGAACTCTGTTTCCTTTCCCCATATACCCTGAGCCTGAAAGGTACACGTAGTTTGGCTTAATACGGTGTAACTTTACGCTAATCCAAAGTAAGAGGAAAAGGAACTACAAGATATCTTCTGGACTGATGCTTTTCTATAGTCAGACCCTCCAAATATGCAAAACCTGCTAATATCATAAAAACAGATATATCCTAATAATTTTCAACCATATCACAGTGTTGTCAATGGTCACTTCACTGCAACTAAAATACTATTGTTTTCTTTAAATCCTGGTTTCTAAAATGATGAGCTACCTTAAAATGTCAACATGTGCTTTGACGTACAGTTCCCATAGCTGGTTCCAGAAAGGAAGTCTAGTGACATGGGCCTTTTCAAAATGTAAAAATTAAACCAACTTTACATTTTTAAAAAAAAGGAAAATATTGATCTCTTTTAGCTACCTCGTTGTGTCAAGTGCTGCCACTTGTGGTTCCTGCAGTTGTCAAAGCCTAATCACTGAACCCAACTTCTCTGAATGCACTCAGAGAAGACAGATGACCAGCTTTACCTCCCTGGGACCAGGGCATCAACACAAACACTTGGGATCAACTTATTTTAAAATATTTACCTTGCAGAATGTAATACAGATACCACAGGTGACATATCATTGCTGTTTTTCAACCAGCAAACATAGAATAAGAATGAAAGATTGAATAACCTTTCATGCCATTCATAAATCTGTAGGAAGTCTGAAAGAAATATGTTGTGGTGTTCCTCTGTGCAAAACACTGTAACTAGTGTAAACCCAAGAAAATCTGACACTTCCCACAGCAGCTTCAGTAGCTCAGGGGAGCAACACATGTATTTATCAGCTTAAGACCCAACAGTGTAACATAGTTTTTTCTGAACACACTAATTTTGACACTGCATAATACATAGGGTCAAAGGCTAACTCAGCCTCAACTTATCTGGACCTGTGTAACAAATGAAGAATAAATGTTGTATCTGGATTCAAACATTGTTCTTGTATAGCCTAAGACTGATTTTTAGTTGTCTAAGCCGATATCCTTCCTTATGGATCTACTCACCATGTTTTGACAGCTACTTTAATTATTTTATAAATGTCACTGTTGAATTTATGAAAAGGCTGTAAGCATTAGTGGAAAATAGAAGCATTGAACACAGCAGAGGCGATATGTTTAAGATGTAATTGCTTTTTAAATATAAAATTAATCTTTACTAAGATTTTGCCCAAGTAGTTATGTTGCAGTTGGCAACAAGAAAACAAGAAGTTCCAGGGAGAGAGACAGAGAGATAAAAGACGGTAATGATCCTTTTGTATTAATGTATTTTGTATTAATGCTAGTCAGCACATAATGAAAACGCCATGCAGACCTTCTATTTACACTAAGTAACGTCAATAGCTGTTAGTGGACTAGAGGAGTGAAGCGAAGTGAAGTGATGAGTAAACTGTAGGATAGAATATAGTCACAGCTGGAATAGCCCAAGTAACAGTTTCAGCTATTGAAAAGAAGGGAGATTCTTCCCAAACTGCTCAAAATATGTAAGGGTTACCTGAGAGGTACATAACCATGGTTATGCTAAGTTTCAGTTCTTCTGTTTATTAGGACTAGTTCAAATGAGGCCTCAAAATCAGAAAAGAAAAAGGAAAAAAAAAAAAAAAAAAAAAAAAAAAAAAAGGAAAAAAAAAAAAAAAGAAAAACAATTTTCAAATGTCTCCCCACCCTCTATTAAAGAGGAGCTAACCTGTGTGGAAACCCCCCAAGAGATCAGGACCTAGTGGTTACTGAAATCCAGTTGAATCATCAAGAAAAGAACATTCCCTTTTTATCATTTTGCTCAGTACTTCCTTTGCAGAAAACTAACACAGTAAAACTGCTCTAATGCTGTGTAAATATTCAATG
>WTSP01019974.1:57463-69568 GCA_025331215.1 Actenoides lindsayi
ATAGAAAAAACCCCAAAGTTTTTTATCTTACTTCAAATGGGAGCTCTGTTATTTCCATATTTCCAGACAAATCCAATTTTTCCAGATTCTCACAATCACCCAGTTCTGGAGGGACTGACTTCAAATTATTGAAACTCACATTTAGCACTTTAAGGTTTTTTAAGCAGCCTGTCAGGGAAAGATAATTAAAGTCAGTGCATAGGAAAAAAAATTGGAGAATGTAAAAATAAAAAGCATACTCAGTTTAGCAAAGAAAAAACTCCTTAACTTGATGATAAGTAAGAAATTAATAAATATTTTCTGCAGCACTCACTACTATTGCAGGGGGGCCTCTATTGATATTGGAAATTGCACCAACCCAGGGTCAGGATCTTGAACTTGACCATGTTGACTATTATGAAGTTCACATAGTCCCTCTCCTCAAGTTTGTCCAGGTCCTTCTGGATGACATTCCTACCCTGAAGCATATCAACTGTACCACTCAGCTTGGAATTATCTGCCATATTTCCCTGTAATCAGTGATATTCCTGAAATATTCCCCTCTAACGAGTGATAGAGTACAGCATTCACATGAAAAAGCAGCAATAAGAAACTTCAATACAATTCAGCAGTTGGAAACTGGGAGAGAACAGCATATTGTCTCAACATGTTCTTAAAGCAGAGTATATACTGGCAAACCAAGACTGGGCATACACAGGATTAACATTTTTATATCAGTCTTCCGCTTCTAATCAAATTTTGAAAAAGAATCTGGTGTTTCATGGGGTTTGATAACACTGGAGAGAATCTCCCTGCAGTACATCTCAGGTGTTCAAATCAGTGTCATAATAGTGAGCTTATCCTTAAGGCACTAATGTTGTTCCTGCATCACTTGTTTGTTTGTTTGCTTGTTTGTTTTTCTTCACTTACTAAACAGTCCTCATCCCAATGCAAAAGTTTTCTTACTTTTGCCCTTCAAATTCTCTCTCCATCCTGCTGTGGGAGACCGAACAAGCAGCTGTGGGGGACTGAGCAAGCTCTGTGAGGCTTAACTGCCGTGTTAACCCTCAACAGATGTATTTGCTAACTTTTCAGCCACTGAAATTTCTACCTCTCTGTTCCATTAGTAGCTGGAGAATTAATCTGGACAAGACACCTAGTGTCACCAACATCCTAAAACACAACTAACCTTCTTGGGCAGAGTGATGGAGACAAGCACAGCTTCCCTTTCTGACTTTCCTGCCTTCTGAAACCATGGCTTTTCAAGATTTTTTTTCTCCTTTCACAGTTTCTAAGCAGGTATGTCAAAGTTCACAACGTGGTTTGTCACAGATTGCAGGTATGAGAAAGCAAATAAGTAGAAGGTACATCACATATTATCTTGTCATATGTAATCTCTCTCTCTAATCTGACAGAAACACGCTACAGAATCTATAGTCACTTGCCAGTAATTGCTGTGGCTAAGATTATGAAAGTCACTGGAAAGAGTCCTAAGTGTTAAAACAGAATTTAACTCTGGTAACAAACTTGGAGCGAGATAGAGGATCGGGTTCCAGTTCGCCAAGATCTGCCTGCAAGGAGCAATCTCTTGCACGTCTGTGTAATGGCTGTTTTTCTCACCTTTGGGCTCTCTGGTGGATTAAGTTAGGCCACCTGACAGCTGAGAAGTAATCAAGCATTAACCCTACCTCAAGCTCCATAAGACATACATAAGACTGACAAAGACCTCCTGGATAAAACCCTTACTTCACCACTTCAGACTCACTATTTATTCATTTATTTATCACATTCCATCTTAAAAGCAGTTTTGTTTTTTGGTTTGATTTTTTTTTATGTTGCTACCTCTTGTGGAAAAACAACATTACAGAGTTTCATTCTTTTCATGATCTGGAATGGTCTTTGTATTACAAGCTTGAACTTATTCATAGAAGTTTTATAACCATTAATTCTTTTGCCAATTTTATCTTTAAACAGATATTTTCACTTCCTTATGTAGACTTCTCTGATGTTTTCATAGGTAGCAGATATATCAGAATTTATTTTATTAGCCTGAATAAGCCAATTCTTCTTATCTCCTCTCACAAAATAAAAATTCCCTTCCTTGAATGGTCCTAGTAGATTTCTTGTGCATCTGTTCTGATCTGAAGTACGTTTTCTTTAATCTGGGTGACCACAACTTTATGGATATATCATACTGACTTGTCCTTGTGTGACTGTTTGATTAGGAATTCCTTCTATTCAATTATTTGCATTTAATGAGCTCATGACTTGCTGCATAAATTGTTAGGTCCTGAGTACATGACCTCTGCAATCATGAATTTAATCTCTCTACTTTTTTGGAGGCCCACCTGCTTATCCAGATTTTCATATTTCCTGCAGTTTGTGCGGTAACAATAAAACCTAAAACATGTTAGCAGAAAATTTCAGTAGCCCAGTTTTTTCAAAATAATTGACTCAAGACCAATCCTTAAGAAAATCTCCAAGTGGTATTCCTCCTGACCAATAGCTTCACTTTCTAAACAAGCACCTTGTTGCCTCTGCATTAGCAAATCCTTTTCTTATTTGTATAACTGTTGCATCAAAGTCTGTTTTATTAGATTCAAATATTCACTTTTGTAGTTTACTGTGTTCAGTACTTTATGGGATGCCAGATAGACAAGATCTACTACCTGAAACTCAATCTTCTCAAAAGAAAGACAGAAACCAAATGAGTTGGGCACAACTTTCTTTTCCTTTATAATTTTTTTTTTCTTTTCAAACTGGTTTCCATACAGCTCCACATCTGTAACTACTCCATGTCTGTAACTACTCTTTCCTCTAAAATCTCATCAAGATTCTTACAAGCAACAATCTACACAGGGATAGAACGATATTAAATTAGTTGCCTGAGTGGTAATCCAGGTTACAGACTGAGACCTTTTTCTTTCTCAGACAAAAGGCATAAGACTGTCACTCTCCTTTTCTCCTATACCTGTTAAATAAGGCTGTTAGGCTATTTTTATCACAGAAAGAGCACAAGTATGAGACTATAAGACAACATTAATGACAATTCAAGATTCTCAAATCCAGGTATCTTGGCTGCAAGAGTGAAAAATTGGGGAGCAATAAATCTCTAAATAACCTTCAAATGTCATAGGCATTGTCAGTAAGACCCCAGCTATTCTGATCCACATTTGGATTTTATTGCAACAGCTGGGGGATTGAGGGGTTGAGGAGAGTGGTAAGGCGGTATGAATGATGTTCACTACACTGCAGTCTGTATTTAGGGTCTTACTTATACTTTCTTAGTGCAGAAGTTCTCCACTCTCTTAGATATGATGCCTAGCTACCCCCAGGCTTACTGAACATGCAATGCAAACATTGAAGCACCTTAGGAGAGGACAGAGGAGATGACATCGCCTTCGCTGCTGTACAAATGTAGAGGAGGACTTCACCACCACACCTCTCACCTATACATTCAAATAATACTCAAGTACAGCTTCTCAATTAAAAGGAGTAATAATACAATTGTTGCTGCTACAACACTGTTGTTAACTATGCTTAATGGCACTGAATTTTCAGTTCAATAAAGACAAATGCAAATTAGGGAGTTAAACAGCTAACTTCTGTGTTTTCCAGGGAGAGGTTGTAAAAGTAACAATGAAATCCATGGCTTCCCTGTCAGTTTCACAATTAAGAATATATTATTTTTATGTGGGAGTTGTAATGCCATGTTGTTGCCTAAGATAACGCTTATTCCCAGTTTAAAATTTTAATTCATTATTTAAAAATACTAAACCTGCAATTAAATTCTATCATTTGTGATGGGCAATGCAGCATAGTAATAATGATAATGCAACTTCACTGTTTAGTCAGGCCTACATTAATGCTCCTAATAAGGTGTCAAGAGTCAAAAAACAGATGAGATTACAGAGTATCTTTATCACCAAAGGATTCCATTCAATGCAAATGCAGATCCGCTTGTATAAACTAGAGTAAAATGCAAAGCAAATTTTTGCATTGATCTGCAATGATCTGACAGCAGCTTCCTAGGGGCCAAGACAAATAGTATCCTATTTCCAGTCTTCTCTGCTGAATCAGTGACATCCTCTCTGATTTATCTGAAAGGAGAGATTGATGTTCAAGCTTACAGGTAACGGTTAAAACATCAATTTATTGACTGTTTTTTACTTCTGCCCAAAGCATCGAAGCAAAGGAGAGATGAAAACTTCCTGAAATCCGTTAGCATTAAAAAGTTACAAAACCTTCTTTTGCCACTAGGGCTTATAAAAGCCGTAGCACAGTAACAGATGGACCCTGGCCTAGTAAAATTTCATTCTTTAATCAAACTTTAAAAAAAGTAAACATGCTGAAAGAAATTACAAGTGACTACTACAAGCAAAAAATAAAAGAATAAAACTTGGGATCTCAGCCTGTGGTGAGAAGAGCATCAGTACATTGTAAGGTGGGGGAAAGAAGGTTTTCTTGTAGCAAAGCAGCAGTAGAAAAACATGAAGTTTTGTGGGCTGAATGGTGACGAAAGATAACTTTGAAGAAAAAAATGTACAGTGAGGATCTACTAAAAGGACTGAAAAGGAAATTAGTGAAAAAAGCAATAAGCTGAACTGAAGATACTTCAGTAGATCAGAAATTCTATAGAAAAGCACATGAGCTCCTTTTTACATGTGAGCAGATAAGCTGAAACATGGACTTTGATCTCCCTGGGGATCCTCAAAAAAGGGTGTACATGCCAAGGCCATCAGAAATAAACTTGTAGTAAACTGTTTGGGAAGGGTAGAACAATATATTTTGATCACCTTGGAAACTGAAAAAGCTTCTTTTTTTTGGATAAAACTTTCCCAGCATAACCAGAATGGTGTGCACAGCCTCCAACATTCCCACTGTGACCCAAGTGCAGACTGAAAAATGAACCAGAGAGTTTGGTAATACCAATCTGCTCTGTGTAGAAAGAGCACATTCTAACATATATTATGCAGTTACATGAACGAATATGACACAGTCTATAGATAGGAATTGTTTGGCAAAAATTACTTATGTAATGAGGAGTTTCCATGGCAGTGCTTACAGACTGAGCTCAGTACCCAATAGCACTATTTAAAATACTTTCAAGAAATTCAGCTTAATAAACTACTGGCCTTTGCAAGATCCAGTGATGTTGAAAATTGTAAAAGCAGTATGTTTATATAACATTTTTGTACAATAATCCCATTTTTTGACAGCTTAAGCAGATGAATAAAAAAAGATTACTTCCTCTCTAGTTTGTCCAATAAAAAGTACAAATTTGCACTTTTGTGATGCACTAACCAAGGGTTAGATTCTGAGGAGCTTACCAGCTGTTCCTGTATGAGCAAACCATCATTTGAGCAGCTAACCTTAAAGCAACTGGCATCCTCCTAAAAACAGTTAACTTGCAACAAAGGTGTTTAATACTTCCCCTTCAAATGGGGAATATAAAGAGAATTTTCCTCAGTTCTATAAAAGACTGAGCTGCTGGACAGATAGCACTCAGCACTGAATAAATGGCAATGCTAAGACATCAGTCTGCAACTCCTCAGAACTAGACTGCGTTTAAGATGAGAACATGTATTTTCTTGGAAATTCACACATCAGCATGCTGGAAATCTGATTAATAGAAAAACTATTTTAGGTACCTAGAAGTCATTTAAAACTGTATTACTTATAGTTTTCCCCTCTGAGTTCTAGGAAACTGGATTATTGGTATGCACAAAAGAAATTTTATCCTGTGAGGAAGGGAGGAGACCAAAAAAATCCCCGTGATTTCTTTTAAAATATGTTTCAAAAGCACATTTATTTTTCCTCTTAAATATTTGGCATACAAAAAATATAAGAGAACATAATAAGGCACAAAGATTTTGTTAACAACTCTTTGAGATGTTTCATGAATAATTTGTTGGACAAAAAAAAACCCTCACTATCCCAATCCAGCATAAAGGCTTTGGGATCACATGAAAAAGTTCACAACTTCCTATGGGAATATGTTGTATTGGATATTTTCAATTATGGCAATTACCAATATACTGGCACTAACTGATATACAGCAACTGCACTGCAGCCACGCAGTCAGAGCCAGAACTGCAAAATTATCCAGAAGCCATTGCCAAAGAATATATATATATATATATGACAACTTTGATGCAGACAAGAACTCCATTTTGCAGTTTTCTCTATTTTTCTTCACTTGCTTCCCATGAAAATATTTGCTATTCCACAAAAAGAATCAAATGAAATTTTTTCTAATCTGTCTTCTGATCCAAAATTGATCTGTTGAAGTGCGTGGGTGATTATATCTAAGCGTGTGATTTGAAGAAGCTGAGAATGCATTAAAGCCTTCCTTCTCTCTAATTTAGAGAGCATTCCCTTCTAAATCAGGTAGAACAGGAATATGAACTTCAGTTCCTGCAGACAGTTTAATCCAGAGACTGCTACTGCAGCAATACTGTTTTTCACTGCAAATATTCTTATCATCTATTCTCTCACACCTTTAAAGCCCTCTTGTGAGAATAAAAAGTTGGCTGAACAAGGCTCACCAGTTTAGCTTCTGTTGGTTGATTTGTTGGTCTAAACTTGGCTTCAATTCTGTCTGAAGATTAAAGACTCAACAGCATGCATGTCCCTGCCAACTTCAACCATCTGTCATTCCTCTCAAGTATGTTTTAGCAGTGATATTTACCTACTTGCTGTTGATTTGTAAACAGAACACAAAATGATGAATGCCTTAGCACTTAACCTTTCCAGACACCTTACCTTCTGATTTAGTGCCCAGTGCCCACTTCTTGCTTAGCTAGAGCTCCCAGACCAAAGCCACATTGATCATTTTCCCTGTGATAATTGAGCAGCTAGATTATTAAAGTATGAAAGGTTTAATTTTGAAGCAGCATCCAAAAACTTCAAAATATTCAAGACATTTCATAATGTCTTGTTAAAATAATGAACATTTCCAATAGGTAGTAGTGTCTATGTCTGTATGCATATATTTCACATGAAATAAAAGCATAGCCATTTGCAAGCATAACACCTTACATGTCAACAAAAAAAAAAGGCATTATACTAATTGAGATAAAAACTTCTCTGTAATTTATGCTATAACAACAAAGGCATTTCCACTGCATTACTAATAGGTAGTATATCAACACAGGACATTCAGTAAGACTGAAAATCATTAGGCAGTTTTGGCAAAAAAGTGCTGAACAGTTCAGTTGCACAGTCCTGGAGTGGGTTTTTTGTATTTATTTTTAAACTACATCAGTGAATCTGTGTCTTTTTCTAGATAGGCTAGAACTACTGCTGTGGTGTGGAATTACTGTATAAATAACATCTACAGCTAACCAAATCTATTAATTTGGTTGTGCAGTGTCTCAAAAGGAAATGTTCAAATCTAGGTTTCTCCAGATAACTGTTTAGTACAATCATGAGCACTCTTATTTAATGAATCTTGAAAAAAAATAATCTGAGCAAGAGTTCACTGTGAAGAGGAAGATGGTGAGTACTCTAGTATTGTCTCTGAGACAGGACCTACAGCAAACAGTTTTCTAATATTCACTGGCCCTTGCAGTCAAACATTTACATCAAAAAGCAGCAACAAAAACATTGAAAGGAAGAAAGCAATACCTAGGGTATAAGTTAGAGGAATTAGCATATTGGAGGGTAAGTGAATAAATAATAATGTGAAAGCTACTGATTAGCAGAAATCACAGCCTATAAATGCAATTGAAAGAATAGCGATTGCTACTAGAAGCATCTGAAACTTTCTTCCATGTTTCCAAAAAAAGGTCTGATATGGCCTCTATATTACACTCTAAAGAGAATTGTTATGCTAGAATGATCTGGGTTTGTGCCTTTATTCTGTAAACAGACTTTATTAGTATTCATAATCAGTTTTTCTTGGGAATCATTTTCATTAATGATGCACAATATTACAAGAAGAAAGAAAATCCTTTCTTAGCCTTTACTAGCCTTGACTGTTAAGCAGCAGCCTCTTAAAATCTTTTGTTTAATGGTTTACGGTAGCCTCTGGAAGGGTATTATGTCCTTTCTCCTTTCTTTCACACCAACCTGTAGAAGGCATTTGCCCATTAAATTCACTGACCCATCTGAGTTCCACAGTCAAAAAACAGATAATGTTTATGTCCATTATCTCCTGCTTGTGTCTTTTTTATGACTTGTTAGTGTATTTACCTGCAGATTGAAGCTATAAAATGTATCTTGATGTCAGTAGGAAATTTTCTGTGTAAAATATGTCAGTAAATAAATCAAAAGCATTAGTGTTACTCTACAAATAAATCAAAAACAATAGTGTTACTCTACAAATAAAGTAGAATAAGAATAGAAAATGTAGAAAACTCTACTCCTGAATTCTGCATTTCAAGATGCTCTTTCTCTTCTGTTTTTCTTAGTTAAACCTATGATAAATATGGAGGTAGAGGTTTTAGTATTCACCTTTTTTTTTTTTTTTTTCATTTGCTAACTCTTAGTGTACATGAGGAATACCAATCCTGGGGAAAGCTTAGGCCTACTGCATTTAAAAACAAAGCTGAGTTATTAGTACACCTGGGTGCATGGACTCAACTTATGGGGGCCTTATAGTAGGCCCAGTATCTTCAGCTCTCAAAGATACCACCTGTTACAGCAACACTCTTCCATATAAGAACAGTAAAACCCCCTCAAATCATCAGCCTTTCAAACAAACTCTTCATATAGTAAGATTAGAAAACACAGAAGAGCCATTCGTTACTATGTAGCTTAAAATAGCAAAGGTCACAGTATGTAAGCATTGAGAATTTGTTTCTCTAAAAACCTTGATATACTACTGGATATACTACTTTATTAAATGGGAATCATTACCGGACTCATCATAAAATTCAAAGATGGATATTATGCAACATTATAATTTTGATTCATTTTTACCACAATCGTATATTTCAGTCTGATGTGTTTGAGGTTTACAGTTCTGTAATACTTCTGGATTTTATAATGCGTAAGGAACACAAAACAACACTGGATATCAGGAAGAACTTTCCATCTACTTGAATACAAGCAGTAACTGCCTTATAGTCAGATAACAAAAACATGTCATCTTTTTCCCACATTTGAACAATGCAACACACATGGTATTGCATATAATTCAGTAAGTATAATTATAGCCAGAGAGATGTAAAAATTTTAAGGGAACTGTTCACTGGAAACAATCAAGAAGACAATTATGAGTAAATGAATATCCACAGATGTTCATCTCCCTGAAATATAGTTAAATGGCGTAAGTATAAATAGCTGAGCATCTTGAACCAACTTACCAATTTCCACTGGAAGATGACTGATTTGATTTTTTGACAACTCTAGTACCCTCAGATCCTGAAATAAGGCAATGTAGGCTGGAATTGTTTGTATCAATGTATTGTACACGTGCCATTCTTTCAGATAGATCTGTTCTTTCAGAGAATCTGGGAATTCCTATAAATTAAATTAGAACAGATAAATAGAAAGCATCGGGTTAGTATTTTGTTCTACCATGTTTCTAAATAAAGGGAGGGGGGGGGAGGGGGGGGCGGAATTGTACAGCCAAACCTCAACACTTTGTCTTAATTGTCTTGATGTAGAACAACAGTTTGCCAAACCCTTATAGGAACTGTTTGCTTTTGAAGTGTTTTGAAGATGTCTGTCACCACATACTCATTTTTTAACTGCTACTGCAATCATTTTGCTCTAAAGCTGAAACCTATCTGAAACACTCAACCAGTTTGGTGTCTCCCATACTATCTCTTTTTCCCAACTGGAGGATTTTTAAATATATATAGGTATGTGGAGAATATCTCAATCGGGTTTGCCAAAAATAACTTAAAAAAAAAAAATACTACTTCCTTATTACCTGCCAATGGCTCATATTTGTTTGTCAAGATGAAACACAGCCCAAGGAACAGAAACATTTCAGATAGGATGATCAGATAAACACATAACATCTATTGAAAGTATTTTTTAAAATAACTGACTTAACTTCCTAAGCTATTTCAGCAATGTTTGAAAATTTTTACTACATTTCTTTAGGAAGAATAAAAGTACTCAAATTTTAAATCAGTCCACAATTACAATTAATTCTTTCTTTAGTCATACATATCTTTTTCTTTAAGAATTCTAGTATTGTTCCAAATATACATCAAATAAATTTCATTCTAAGTAATTTTCAGACTATTCTATTTGTCCGAAATCTCCTATGTACTACAGTTATTGAAACAAAAAGTTTTAAAGCCTTTAATTATCATAACACTGCATTAGTTAACTGGTATTCAGTCCAGATGTACACCTCCTTGTTTGAATTATGTCATCAAATTCCTTGAATTTGAAAGAGAGAAAAATAATTTTATAAAGTTGAAGGTAAGATCATTTAAATTCTACTTTCTAAAGCAGTACATAACTTACCAGACCTGGTTTTCATATCACTGTGCATTGGTAACATGAAACTAATAATCTGGATGATGTGCTGTCATTAACTTTGCTCCATAAAAGGAGATGTAAGGCCTTCAGCATTTAATTCCTTTATAACTTCCAAACCTGGTTTGTGTGCACGAAGAATATAACACATTACTAGTTATTGTACAGAGGACATTGATCACACTTTTTTTTTTCCATTTGGATTTCATAGATGCCCCAAGAAATTAACAAGAGTGATGTATTTTAATTGGTTTTTATAAATTCTGAACTTCTGAACTAGGAAAAATGTTATTTAACTCTTAGCTAAATTAAAATATCTAAATGTAATTAAACTGTTGATCATAAGCTGCTCTTTGTTTGCTCTTGCTGCCTGCAGTTTCAGTTCTTCTCAAATTTACACATGCAGAAGCTTAGCCTTTATATGTAGTTCTGCCTTGCTACCTTCTCTTCCATATTTGACATGGATCATTTAATTTCTTGCTTCATTTTCCCCACTATGTGTATATTGCATTGTGATTCATCTTCTATGTTTATCAGTTTATGGCAGTTAAAAAATAAAATGCCTGAAATGCCTCAGGGCTGGTAATGAGAAATCTTTCCAGCTTTCTGGAGTGGGTTTCCACTCTTCCGCTTTCAGTGCTGCACATTTTTCTGTAGCAAAATAAAGGAATAAATACCACCTGCAAATTCAATAAGTATCGTCCTTCCTGCCTGTACAAAATTGAAAATGCAGCTCATGGGGTTAGCATTTAGCTGGAGTGCTATAGATGTCACTGTAGGGAAGAACCCTGATTCGCAGGCAAGGCAGATGCAGTATAGTCACACTCGATGGAAAAAGAAGTCTGAGTAACTGATACCATTTGCCACTCTATTTCTCCACAGTCCAGGTCTGTCTTTGTCTTTCTACTCATCTACTGGGGTTGCACAACTGACCATCACTAGCTCCTTACAGATAGATACAGCAGGGAGCAAAGAAGAACACTTCCTCCTGTGAAGTCAACAGCCTTGCTGTTTTCCCAGGCTGAAGGGGATATCCCAGAAACTTCTTGATACATTGAAAACATTGAAGCACACAAAGCATACCCTTAGTTTACAAACAAAATCCTTCATCATTTTAGAAAAATTAAGCCAAGATATGTGTAAATTATTAATGCAGAAAGTATTTTTTTTTTACAAATTTACTTCTATGTTAAGTGTATTTTAAAGCACCACAATACTCTTGTGCATCAACTGAAATAAACTCAGGTGTGACTTCAAACAAATGGAAGGAAGTTCCATTCTTCTATCAATGGGCCTGACTTAATTCTCTTTCTTGAGATCATTTCTATACATCTTATATTTACAATTTGCAAATGTATGTTTACAAATACTTTGCTATAATGTGGGTTTTTAGCATTCTCTATCTTACAATACATTTTCTTTCTGTTGCTAAAACATACATTGATGTGATATTTTACTTAATTTACAAAGAGATTGGAACTGAAATTTGCACAAGCTTTACATTTGCTTTACTCTCTGATTCCCTTGTGTTCCTTTGTAATCTTCTGCTGCCACACAAAAGCTGGCAGCCTGATGATAAATTGCTCCATGAAGACTGACACTTGGAGGATAGCCAGTCTTTTTCCTTTAACAACAAAACAATACCTCAAACTCTATTGATTTTTTTTTATTTATTTATTTTTT